>MIQA02021452.1:0-12619 GCA_001887855.2 Sclerospora graminicola | reverse complement strand
TGTTCGAGAAATCTCGCGCGCGTGGAACAAAGGCACGCAGAACTGGTTGGAACGTTATGTGTATACTCGCTCAGGTAACTCATTGCTCGCCACGTACTTAGTCTCGGCGTTCTGGCACGGCTTTTATCCAGGCTACTACCTTTTCTTTCTCACATTGCCTCTGGCAACGTCAGTGAATCGCTCAGCTCGGCGTCACGTTCGCCCATACGTTCTAGACAGTGCTATCAAGCCGCTCTACGATGTAGTTGGCATGATCTGCACGGCTATGGTTGTCAACTACCTTGCTGTTTCTTTCGTCGTGCTCTCGTGGGAAGAGGCTGTCGCAGGCTTTCGCTCCATGCGTTTCGCTGGCCACGTTGGCCTCGTCGTCTGTTATCTATTGCTCACTTTTGTGCCTATCAAGAAGCCTACCAACAGCAAGAAGACCTTGTAAGAAGTACACTACTGTAGTACATGAATAAAATTTCAATTGTATCGTTTGGAAGTGTATTACTGTAAGTATTGGCCGATACATTTACTTGTACTGTACGTTGACGTTTACTACAGCGGGAAAATGTAGGGAAAATGACGAGGCGAAATTTGATTGATAAAAATTTTCTAAGTATAATCAATGAATGTACTGACATCAAACGTCATCATCGAGTAATCAGTCAACGAGGAGTCAACTGCAGTATACATGATGGTTGTAATTGCACCTCTTTCGTCAAATCTGTTGGTACAACGAGCGAATAACGAGCGAAAACTTCAATGTAGACACTATAATCCGGGGACTTGGACAGAAAAACGTTTCTTTTTCCGGTTGCTGAGGGTAATTTACACGAACCCACCACTCTGGACTCGACTAAGGCGATCTTTTCGACGCGCGTTCTGCTCCTGCTGATACTTCTCGACATCACTAGACACGCTTCTCCTCGGCTCACGTTTCGATCGCCGCTTTTCTCGTTGTTTAGCCCTCGTATCTCCTTCATCTGTGTCGGAGGACGATGCCTCTTCGATCACGCGCTGAGATCGAAACCCTGGATTGCCACGTCGATTCCAGCCTTGTTCATTGGTCTGCCGTCTTAATCGTAACATTTGTTCGCGTCCTGCGGTGCCATTGGCAATCATCTCCTGCAGCATCGACTCTTCATCGTTTGTAAACGTCTGCTTTGCTGTCATGAAGCCACCACCACCAACTTCCTCGTACTCATACTCGGTATCCGAGTCCTCCGAGTCCGACGTTTGGTCTGCAGCACTACTGCTATGTCCATAATCGTACGTAAAGCTGTTGCTCCCAGTTGTCGCCTGAAACGAATCCCACTTTAGCTGCACATACTTGTCAAGTGCCACTGGAAACCCCCACTCCTCTTCAGTACCCGGTGCCCCAATGTGAAAGATCTCGCCAAAGTTTGGCGGCAAGTCCGTGAAAGTTGCTTCTAGCTCCTCCAAAAACCGTTGACTGTCAATCACTAACCGATCCTGTGCATTTACACGATAGCAACCGGGTGCTTTCATCACCGCTTTGTTGACAAAGCGATCCACGTAGCGCAAAATCATAATGGCGCTATATTCTGACAGATATTTCTCCAATTCGCGCTGGGCATTGATCGAAATGGCCTGAGCATTCAGAGCCGAGCTGACACGTGACATGCGCTCTGAGTCACTCATTTGAATATTTGTCGCAGACTTTGCTTTTCTCTTACTGCGGGACGAACGCTTTTTCTTTTTGCTACTGGTAAGGGACTTGCTATGATACTGTTCGAGCAGCTCGGAATTGTCCTTCAATGGACTACCTTTTTGCACCATTTGTTTTGTTTTCAACGCAGATACCGCTGGTGAGAAGGGAGAAGAAGCCGAAGAAGAGAGGGACGAATGCCCTCCTCTCTTCTTTGGCTCCTGCGTCAAGGTAGCAGCAAGCATGGAGAGAGGATCTCCCTCCTGGAGATGCCCATCTAGCGTCAGGCAATGCTGTTGTTTCTGCACGCAATTTTTATCCAATAGGCGCTTCGATTTTACCGTAAAATCGTTCCTTTTTGTCGTCTTGCGACGGCTTTTGCGGTCATCTTGAAGTGTCGAGCTCGTGGCGTCGTGCGCCGGGTTGGGAGCTTCATTCTTGTCTTCCATCTTCGTGATGGACTGGGCACGCGGCTCTTGCATTGGAACGTGACCCGTCTGCAGCTCTTTCCATATCTGCTGCTCCATTTCTTTCTCCGTCATGGTTTTGGTGCGTTCGTTCAAGTTGAAGGTCTTCATGGCTAAGATTTTGCTCTCTCGGATCAACCTTGACGATGACTTGTCACTCTCGTCCGCTGCTGCTCCCGTGTCGGCTGATCCGATTAAGATCGCCCGAATGAGGTGGCACGTCCGTCTTGATCGTCACTGGTTTTAAAAAGTCCCGTAATAAGTGAAAGACCGTGACACTCGCTTGCGTTCGGTCTTGAAACGCTGCATACGCTTCCTGTTGGTCTGGCGGTAGGGACTGGACGTATTGATCATACCGGGCTTTCTGTGCCTTGCGATACGTGTGCGTGAGGTGCAAGAGTTTAATCAGAAACCGATGGAGCTCCACCGCCCGCTCCTTGATCACATGGTCCTTTTTACTACTAAAGAGTCGCTTCGATGGGAACCCCACGTCATTCAATCGACGTGAAAACTCATGGGAACACCCGTCGTCGAGATTGTAAGTCCGCGTGTCCTTCATCACGCGCTGGACATCTTCCCGGAGCTTTCGGAAGTCTGAGTACGTCCGTCGAACTTCCCATTTGTCAGTGTCTTGATGTACCTTAATTACGTATAACACTTGGCTACTGCCAGTGAACTCGACGTGGCCAATGGAAACCACTAGTCGACTCATCAGGAGTGAATGTAGATGAAGAATTACTTTTGACAAATGCCAGAGGTATGGTTGGAGGTTGTTTAGCAAAAAAGGGCGGATGACATTAGTTCTGACAGGAACTTGCGCAACACAGTGTCTGGATCGAGGCCGGAAAAATGAAGAAGTATCAAGTTTAGCAGTATATATTACCGGTATCGAGAGAGTCAGACACCTAGTTACATACTAGCAGCAAAACCAGGCCCACACGACTGGCCTTTTGACGGCCAAATTGCATTGATGATCGACAGGGCAACGAAGCAAACGAGATGGAAAACGGCAAGACACGGTTTCGTTTCCTCGTAGATTGCTAGTAAGTAAAGCAAACAGTATTGAGTGCGGTTAAGGGCATGTGTGATCGGTTACTGTATTACATGTAGCTGTGCTTTACGAAAAAAATCAAATTTGACGATGTGCCGCTGCACAAAGGGATACGCTCGATTAAACATGGAAAACGGCAATACATAAGTTATGTCGAGTGGTATAGCAAGGGGTCATGTTTTTGCGGCCTCTTCTACAGCTATCTACATGTATATCCCTTCAAGTCCAGTGTGTCTCAGTGCAATCTGGCGAATAATCAGTACGAGGTTGCGATTGAATAGCCTGTAGTGACATTGCAAAAATTGTAGCCAACGACACTTGTGTGGTGTAGGTATCACAACTCACCACCCTTTTTTCAAACGTGACTTCACGCTTTATACTTACTGCTTCCAATCGTGGCCTGTGTAGTATCGTTTCATCTCGTATTGTAATTTAGACTTAGTCAAAGACAATTCCACGACCATTTCAGGTAATGAACAAGCTGACGCAGAGGCAACGAACGAAGCACCCAAAGTGTCGATTCACAACTCTTGGTAACAAGTCATGAAAGACAGCTGGTGGTAGTATCCTTTATCCTTTACATCGGTTGCTGCGTGTACCATTAATGTTTATGGGGGTTCCCTGGGCATTAATAACTGAAAAAAAATCAACTTGGCTCAAGTCTATTCTTCCAACGTGCTCTGCGCTGGTAACTTCCTACAGATGCTAGCCAATTTACTGAGGGACTGGGTTTCCCAACGAAGCAATAGAGGACTGCAACAACAATTGGCACATAAGAGCATCTCCAGTCGGTGTGCTATTGCAAAAAGCCCTGCGCTAACGTTAATTCCCATCGATTAGTTGTTCCCATAGAAAAGATGTACCGTACAACACAAGTTAGATGTCGCATCGGTGATCCAGTACGGTACTCGTTTCCCCAACCCTCTAAAGGGCAAGCGAAGAGTGTACTGTTCATTGATTGGCTAAATCTCTAGGCGACAGTTAACTTTTACTTCCTCCGGTGCCAAATAATTGAAAGATCGGTTTGAGAGGGTGGGTAAAATTACTGAAAGAAGTAGAAGTCGATATTCATCAAGTATCAATTTATGCTTATATAAAATATAAATACAATAATTAAAGTAGTGTACCCTAACCAAACCTCGCAAGATTAAAAAGATTATAAAATTATACAATAAATTATTAATCATGGTATTTACATTGGCCTTGCAAGGAAACATGACCTACGGGATATGGAGTTTGCTTGATCGAGCTGTATGTAGAGAATATTCGTCTTATAGAAGTAGGAGAGGCGATGTCACCACCAACGACACCCGTTAACTTAGATGATGTAAACTGCATTCAAATGCGACCGATAGCGGCTTTGCTAAGATGTTGGCTTCGGGCAACGGCTGCGCGGCAAAACAGCATCAACCGAACGTACTCGCAGCTCCTGAACATGGGCAAGTCGTTCTTCATCATCCATACTCCGCATCCACAAAGAATGATCTCAATCCGACGACAATTGAAGTCGTGGCGGAAATATTCGGAAATGAGGAGAGGCGATCGCTTCATTCACATGGCCATAACTTTGTTGCTTCCTGTTCGATTTTAAAACGGTTGGTACCAGTTTGTAGCGTATGTAATTGGCTTTTATTATATCCAATCCGATTCGTTGGATTTTTATTATTGGTTGAAATAGATCATTTACAGTGTGAAACTTTCAATTATTTGGCACCGGAGGAAGTAACTTGTAACACAACCTTAAATCCCTTCAATTCATTAAAAACACCCTTAAACATGAATTAATATGCAACAGTTACACCGGGTCTCACCATGGCCAACGCAGCCCACAAAAGGACACGTTGCGTCACGTACATTCCATTGAATCCTCCCCTATAATTATGTGCCCCTTTATCTTGTAGTCGCAGGAGGAAAATATTGGTCATTACAGATAACTTGGATTTTGTATTGAAAATCTACAGTACACGAATATCTATTTTGGTTCAGAATAAAACTTTATGCGACTGGAGATGCTCTAAGTAATACCTTAAACTTCAGTCACAAAATAAGAACTTTGCTAGTCTTGTGTCTTATGGCGGAAACCCGTCACGATCAGTGCAAAAATGGCCGCAGGGTGTAGATACCCTGCGTCTTGGGTGACTATTTCTTCTTTTGTAACCGCCCTTGCTTCCAGCATCGTGGTCGCAACTTGTGTATCCAAGTATCCGGATACTTAACACCTCCCCTCGACCCTATGTCTGGAGGCCATTACATACATCGCTTGTCGGGTAGGTCGTATTTGCGAAGCTCTGAGTCGTACCCAGAGGATGCCTGGTCTCTGACATTGCCCGTCACTTGAACGCGCTCTGCATGTAAGTATTAGCTGCTCCACCTGTCTTTATCGTTTCCTCTAGTAATTTATCCCGAAGCCGCTCGTCTGTCGTCGCCCTGCGTGGCACGAATCCTAGCATCGTTGAAAACACGAGAATTTACATGTGCAAGTGCTTTCACGTATTCAGTCTTCAGTCTTTCTTCTTGTACCAGTGTTGTTACATAATGGTTCTTGCTTGACGTGATGATGCTGGCCAGACTTATTATCAGATAAATGGTCTCCATATTATCACGGTATATCGTTGGTGTTTGTGTCTTGACCTTTAATTCCTTGCAAAGCTTGTGTATCCACTGCGAGTCTCGCACGGTTCCATAGTGCTGAATGCATTGATTTCTTGTTTGCGCGATCCATAGCCAACCACAGCACCATCTATCATGGTTACATATCCACTAGTGCTCATTCGTTCTTCGATATCCTTTGTATAATCTGCATCTGCGAAGACAGTCAATTCGACTACTTCTATCAGGCCTTGAACTACCACCATTAGTAAACTAAAGTCCTTGGTTCCTTGTAGATATCTGAGAATCGAGTTTTGGCATGTCGGTCTATGATCACTTCGACACCCAATAGATACTGTGGTCCAAGCTCCACCAGTTCAAACACTTCGTGTAATTTCCTTCTTACACGTTCATAATCTGTCTTATGTCCAATGAGCAATAAATCATCCACATACATGGCTAGCAGCATATTGATCTCCCCCCTTGAAATCGGGCGTAAAGGCCACAGTCACACTCGACTCGAGCGAATCCTAGACTTTGTAGATTATCATATAGCTTGAGATTCCAAACGTTAGGGGCTTTCTTCAAAACATTACAAGCCTTGACTAACTTGCAAACTTGTTCTTGTTTGTTCACCTCAAAGCTAGTCGGCTGCTCCATTAGCACCTCCTCTTGCGATTCTCCATGTAGGAACGTGGTCTTCACATCACATAACAATACGGCCCAGCCACGATGAAGGGCTAAGTATAACGCCGCTCGTATAGTGTCGAATGCCCGGATCGTCTGTCTTCAACGCAAATACCCGTCGGCTCGGAATGACATTCTGTCCTGTGCGTTTTACCCTGGATTGCACCAGAACCCACACGTTGCGTCTCTTCAATGATGCCATCTCTTGTTACATAGCGGCTAGCAAGTAATCTGCGTGCTGTTTATCAGCAACAGCCTGCTTGTACGTTTGTGGCACCTTGGATTCATTCGCAAGATGATGATCCTTTGGTTATACTGATTCAGCAGAGCTCCCTGCGCTAGTTCTGCTTTCTATGCTCGCTTGTTTGTGATGTGGTACACTGGTACACTTTGACGTAGTCTTTGAACTTCGCGTTAGGCTTCCTTTTATTTGTAGGTCGTATATCTGTGTCTATAGTCAGGCCTGATGATACACTTCTGTCTTCATTGGAGTCCATTGAGCCTGGTGCACACCTCAACCGCTTCATCCAGGTTTTTTCTTGTCTTGTGGCCACCGGATTGTCTTTTTTTAAACCTGTCCTTCCTCATCTTGACAAATAAAGGTCTAGATGGTAGATTTGCCGCATCACTGCCGTAGACATTGTCCAGAAGTATACCCCTATACTTCGACTGTATGGTATAGTCATCTTTAAAGCGAATATTGTCTTGTCTTGTCGCTCCAACGTCACCAGTCCTAATGTCCATCTACTTGTGACCTTTGTGTCTGATAAGTATCCCAGCAGGAACCCTGTCCTTGTCCTGGGTTTAAGCTTCTCCTTTCTTTTCCGACATCCGTCTGAGATGTATCCTTGCATCCCCACGTACAGAGATGCGATACGTCTGGACGTTCGCCATAAAGCAGCTTATACGGTGTATGGTTGCCAATTGTTTTGGATACCGTCACAGTGTGTTGACGACATGTAGTAGACCCCCCCCGGTGTATGGTAACCGCTTCTTCTAGTAAGTATAACACCACTACATCGCTCCGCATTACTATTTTCTTGTGGGCTGTAACCGTTCGTCTCCTTGTCTTGATACCAAACTGGTTCCAATGTTTTTGCAGCTCTGAGCTATTAACTCTGTTCCTTGATCAGCGATTAACTCTTGCACTGCAAGTCGGTTGTGTTGGAACTCTGTATTGAGTCTTATGACCAGTTTCTGGATTTTTTCAACTGAGATGGACTTTCCTTTCAGTAGAAATTTCCACTAGTAATGTGAATATTCATCTACAATAAAGATAAAATATCTGCTACGCATACAACAGTCTTTTCTTTAATACTATCAGCATCCATGTGTAGTCATTGCAGAGATCTTTCATCCCTCTTGGTTTTGGATGGGTAATGCATTTGTCTTTTTTTCGATACTTCACACGGAACCCAAGCATAGTGGTTCAACACCTTATTGATCTTTTTTTTAATGTCCAGAACCAAGTTGTTCCTCAAGTACTTTCTCCCTCACATGGTTGTAATGACGATGCCACGTCTCCATGTCGGCCTATGCCTTACGTGCATTCTTGCTTGCACTCTTGGTTATCTCTTTGATTGTGGTTGTAACGTCATACGTTCCCATCAGCGTGTAAGCCCGATGAGGAGAGAACATGCGGTAAATACCCACCATCTTCAAAAACTTGATCCTAAAAGCTGTGGAGTCCCTGTATTTCTCTCTTCAGGTAGCACACCTTTAGGTTGCGCTAAATTAGCGAGGAAAGGTCCCTCTCTTGCATGAGATACAGCGATATTAAATTGACGCGTGCCCCTGGCACATACCACACATTCTATAGTGTACAACGTTGAGGAGTCATCCATCTTGAATCATTATCACCACGCTGCCCTTCTCCATGCCTGGGACATGGGAGCCGTTCATCTTGACTAATTGTCGTCCTTTGACTTTGTTTAAGCGTGTAAAGCATTTGCACATACCGCATAAATGGCCCTAGCTTCCACAGTCTAGCTTCCATTTCACAATATCCTTTGAGGTTTCCTAAACTTTGCTTGTTACCATGATGAAGAAGTCTGGGTTGGGCTCCGTAGTGTGGGCGCCTGTAATGGGGTACCATTACATAAGTGATATTTGAATAGGAATATCACAGTTCAATTTCAGACGTAACACCTGAAATTGTGAATATTGGATTATAAGTTGTCATAATCCACCTTTGAGAACAGATTCTGATATAATCGAATCTGACAAGTCATCTAATGATAAAAATATCATTAGATCAGTTTTATACTACATGTTACTATGATTAGTCTAGGTCTAATTATACTAGTTAGCTCTTAACCAACCATAAATATATTCACTCTTAAACTTACCTTCTAGCACTCACATCTCTTAAGTGTATATATATTAATATATATATACTTAATAGGTAGTTAATTAATATATTATTACTTTTCTATCTAAGTTTATCTAAGGTAAACTAAGGAGGACCAAATTACATTTGGTCCTACACAATTTGCACGCTTCCTCATTGCAAACTTACAGTGTAAGCCGCGTAACAGCAGCCCTGTTACACCTGGTAGCACTTCGTGGTCCGTCCAAACGACCACTTTTGACACGTTCCGCTAGTTAACTAGCAGTTCGAAGGTTTAAGAGCCACTAGCTGTCATGACAACAGCCAGTGAACGTGAGCGTGAGCGCCAGCTCGCGCAAGACTTGGTTATGGAAAACTTTCCCAACTGGTCACCGAGTGCTATTACGACGGTAACCGAGATGATTCGGGTCATAGGGCCCGAAATCATCACCATCCTCCGTGGCAAAACCTCGGAGGATGCCTTAGAAACGGTTTCCCGTTTCAAGAAAATGTACATCGACCCCCAGGTGCGCAATGCAATATTGCGCTCCCAAACGGCGACGGCAACAGCAGCGCCCGCATCTAGTGCGAGCGTTGAAGTAGTAAAGGCACGGATTCCGCCCTTTACTGGCGAAGGGGGCGAACCTCTTTGTATAGAGGATGCTATCACTGCGCAGAAGATTGTGGACCCGCGTTCACAAGCTTATTTCGCCACCACATGCCTAGGCGGTCGCGCCAGGGCATGGGCGATGAGCCGCAGATCCACTGATGGAACTGCGTTTTTGACGTATCAGTCATTAAAAGCTGAGCTAAAGCACAACTTTGAAGCTCCAGAAATGGAGCTTAGCTGCCGTGAAGAGTTTATGGAACTCAGGCAGGGCAAGCTGAGCCTACATGCGTACGCTCAGAAAATACAATATTTATTGTCAAATATTGTATATGAACCGGTGCCTCCTGCCATGCAGGTCACCGCCTTCATGAAGGGACTGAATGACGGTCCCATCAAACAAAGTCTTTACCGGGTTCCCCCGAAGACTCTGAGCGATGCTATAGACCAAAGCATCCGGGAGGAGTTCAGCATGCGTCGCTCAGCAGCGCATGCTGGGGTTAGTCGGAAAGCGCAAGCGCCTTTCGACTTTAACATGCCGCCAATACAGCATGTTAATAATAATAATAACCAAAACTTCCAATCGAGACGAAGTTCACACTTCGTCCCGAGACACCCGAATCCGCGTCATAATGCGGGCGGAGGAGGTCCAGAACCTATGGATCTATCAGTTGCGGTCGCCTCGACTCCGAGGCAACCGAAGAACAAGAAGTTCCTTCGCTGCAATCGATGCGCGAAGATGGGCCATTACGCCCATGAATGTATGGCGCCGCGTCCGGCACCACGCAGTCAGCGGACTGGACAGTCTGCTGGCAAGCGACATCAACAGGGGCAACCCTCTGTTGATGCAAAAAACGTGAGCAACCAGTAGGGGCGGGGTGCCCTACTGGACGGGTTATCTCGCATGCCGACATCGGGCATGTGAGGATAATAGCCCCAGACGGGACTATGTCCTGTCAACGTGTGCAGGGTGAAGAGAAACCTCTCATCACCCTTGAAGTTAGGCCACATGAAAACGATGTCCCCATGCGTGCTCTGTTTGACACAGGAGCGTCAAACAATTTCGTTAGAACTGAGGTACTAACGTCGTTGAACTTCGAGGAGATTGGATCTCCAAGAAGCATGCTATCAGTCCGGTTAGCAACAGGTGCAACTGTGACTATACCGAAGCATGTTATTCGAACACGCCTCGAGTTAGACGAACTATCGTTCGAGGATGAATACATCGTCCTCGATCTTGACGACAAGTTCGATGTTATCTTGGGCATCCCTTGGATGTCCAAGCATCAACCAACGATCGACTGGGTTAACCTGTCGATCGACTGCGGCGGTCTCACAGGATCTGATCACCCTGTGAGTAATCCGGCTGTATCTAAGGATACAACCGCAGTGTCAGACAGTCTGGTGGGTAGCGATGGCACCACCAGACCTAATCCGACTAGGTCAGCGGATAGTACACCCGCTGATCAGAGTCCAGAGGGACGCGAACGCGCGACGAACGAGTCGTTGCGTGTCAGTAATGTGTGCAACACGGGCGCAAAGCACTCCCGTGTTGAAGTTACTACTACAACCGATGACGGTCGTGGTATAGAGAATGCGCACGCGGTGGGAAACACCCACCGTGAAAAGAATGAAACCGTCACGGAAGCAAATGACTTCCGTGTCAAAAATAAAGAACTCACGACTAAGAACAGTCGAGAGTGCGAGAACAACATGGTAGACAGTGGTCACCATGAAGAGAAGGCCTTGTGCACGAGTGATGATCACCGTGTCGCAGATCGGACGAATATGTCTGACCTAGCAGCTGTGTCCGTCGAGACGATCAACGTCCTGACGCAGACAGAGACCGGATTAGCTACCCAGTCTCTCACACTTGACAACCCTCCGAACCTGAGTTCAGAGATAATGGCTCTTCCAGCCTTGAGTTGGAAGAAGTTCGTAAAGAACTTACGAAATGATCAGATCAAACAGATCTGCGTCATTGTCGCATCTGATGAGGTTGTGGATATTCGCGAGCGAATATCCACTTTACAATTAGAAGCCAGCGGGAACGAACTCGTTCCCAATGGAAAGAACGCTGAGAACGAACTCGTTCCCAGTGATCAAACCAAAGTTCAGCGCTTTGAAGCGCAGAGCTGGGAGTCGCTTAAGGCGACTTCTCCGTACTACGAAGTACTTTGGGAATACGCTGACGTATTCCCAGAAGAAGTACCTTGTGAGCTCCCCAAGGGTAAGGGAACGAGACACGAAATTGATCTCGTCCCCGGCACGAAGTACTGTGTCACGCGGCAATGGCCATTGCCGCGCGATCAAGTCAAAGCCATCGATGAGTTCTTCGAAACTCGTCGTAAGGCGGGACATGTGCGGGAGTCTACCTCTCCGCACTCCAGCCCCACCTTCTGTGTTAAGAAGTCCACTGGAGGGTGGAGAATCGTTCATGCTTTCAATAAGCTGAACGCAGCAACAGTACCGGCGCAAACGCCGATACCGAGAAAGGATGTCATCATAGATGGCATGAGCGGGAGCACCGTTTTCAGTGCTCTCGACTTAAGGGATGGTTTCTACCAAATCCTTATGCGTGAGAAAGATATTCCTCTCACGGCTGTAAGCACCCCAAGCGGTATGCTTTGGGAGTGGCTTGTGATGCCACAGGGGCTTCGAAATGCCCCTGCTACCTTCAACAGATGCGTCACACATCTATTGCGCCCGGTGCGAGAGTTCGCGCCGAGCTACTTTGATGATGTGTTCATCCATAGCAAGGCTGAACATGGCAAAACTGATGTAGATATTCATAAGGAACATCTACGTCAGGTGTTAGAGCTTATGCGCAAGCACAAGCTCTATGCGAACTTAAAGAAGTGCACCTTTGGTGCATCTGAGATACCCGTTCTTGGCTGCTTTGTAGGCAAGAATGGAGTACGCCCCGATCCAGAAAAGATCAGGGTGATCGTTGAATGGCCTCCGCCAACTAACGTCAAGGAACTTCGAAAGTTCCTCGGACTGGCAACATACTTGCACAAATATTCGTGCAACTATGCCGGTCTGATCCGACCTCTTTCTCAATTATTGAAGAAAGATATCGAATGGCGCTGGGATACCCAGTGCCAAGATGCGTTTGATGCAGTCAAGCGTAGCTTGACTGAGGCTCCCGTTTTGGCAATCGCCGACAACGAGCGACCGTTCCACGTCGTTTGCGACGCGAGCGATTTCGCCATAGGCTGCGCCCTGATGCAGC
>MIQA02021450.1:0-10150 GCA_001887855.2 Sclerospora graminicola | reverse complement strand
ACCCTCGCCGTTGTACGACATAGATGGTAGAATCTCGCAAATAGGATCCGGTGTACAATCCTTGAACGTTGCGTCTGCATCCAAGAGCCACCGTTTGCACTGCTCTGAGATTAACTGGCGTGCAGTGTCAGGGGAGTCCGACTGAGCGCCAGGGGCGTTCTTTACATGAGCAAATTCATCTTCCCGTGCTACCCCAAGGACCTTCATTGTCTTGGAGAGCGTAAAGAAATCAAAAATGAAAATCTCCAGCTTAATGCCTGAGTTGCTCGTTGGGACAATCGTTGCCGTGCCTTCGTCATTCACATGTGGGATATTCTTCTTTGCAACGTGATATTTAGCGTCGCTCTGATTGCAGCAGCGCTGAAAGAAGTCCAGACGAAGGACGTGGTTGAAATGTTGAAAGACGTGGTTGCAAATGTTGGCAGCACCAAAGCGAAGCTTCCCGGTTAAGGGATCCACCATCCAGAGTACTCAATCACGCAGTCGCCGTTACGTTTGGTTACCACACCCACGCTTTCATCAGGACGTGATTTCCACACGACTTTGTTCGCACAGTCAGCATGCAGTAGCCAATGAACACAGGATCAACGACCTTTCAAAGGACATTGTCAACCGAGAAAACATGCAAATAAATACTGCACATTGTGCTTTATCAATAGATCTAGCATCTCATTGTGTTATGCTGGATAAATACCACCATTACCGTCCGATGCTCTTGCCAGTTGACTCGCCGACTCAAGAATGAGTTTGCCGTCTTCAGTAAAGCAGGAAATGTTCCCTGATAGAAGAAATGACTTGATCGCCAGAAAGACCGAAAAATGGTTCGCTCGAATAAACGACATGGTCGCTTCGTGATTCATCTCGCTTGTCATGATGAGCAATTGGATTTTGGGCGCTTCAACCTAGTTGAAACGAGCGTGAGCTAGCTCCTGCACCTTCAACAATCTTAGCGCAAAGATCTCGTGACTTTGGGACCTGCAAAATTCAGCTTTCATGATGTGGTACACATCACGTGAGAATGTTCGAAAATCCGCACTTCAATCTTCTGCGACAGGAGAAAGCGACAAGAACGGGCATGATGAGTAAGGGAGGCAGACGAAGTCGCATTGCAAACTGGTGGTAAGCAAATGAAGTCCGATCCTTCGCGCGCGCTAATCTCGGCTGACTCGTTCGACGAGAGGCTGCGCGACGTCTTTTCCTTCCGCGTGGCAATCCCATTGGTGAGTGATGTGTATGATATGCTGTGAACTACAGCACCAGGCTCACAAGATTGATGATGCTTGCGTTGTGGTAGCTTGATGAATATTTGTCGTCAATCCAGATCGACGACGATAATCCGGCTTTCCTGTTCGATTGGCAAATGGACAACGTGAACGCGTTCGTGGCTGCGACGAACGGCTTGAACCCGGCTCAAGCGCCTCCATGGCTGCAAACTCGACCACCACATATCACGGCCAGCTCATTTGTAGACGATTTCGTGTACAGACTCCAGCCACTGGCAGGAGGCCGCTTTGGGCATATAATGCTGGCGCCAAATAATCTGCAGCAGTACGGCGGCATTGTGTTGACGCTTGGCTCTTTACAGAATGATGTATTCTTACAGAATGCCGCGCAGCAGGCGCTTCCGGTGGTAAATAATGTTGAGCGATACCTCGCCGTGACGGCTTATCTCACTGACTCAAGAGTGCACAAGGCGCGACCGAACACTCTCCCACCGCCTCTTCTCAACGGAGTACCAGTGCGTCGGCTCTTCTATTGATGCGCTGTCGTCTGTGCGCGTATCGAGCCCACTGTGGGTGTGAGTTGCGTAGTCATCTAGAACTTAATTCTAATAGATGTCGTTGCGTTTTGAAGCCTCTTTCTCTTCACACTCCCACGTCGGATAGATTACACTATTTTATAGTCGGCCTCTGCTCGCTTTCCGTGCCAAACATCGTCTCGTTTTCGGTCCCCCAAGTTGTTGCATCTCATACGCTTGTCGCGCTCCTGGTTGCGCGTCACAATGGGCATCAAGGTTTCTTTACCGCCATCAAATCCGCTACCGTGGCAAAGCTGAGCTTCACATAGAGCGCTTCCTTCCCATTGAGATGATCGCAGGTCTAAATCTTCCTTAAATACGCGCTCGGCCTTGGCCACAAACCCTTCGAAGCGACGGAAACAGTAGCCGATAGCCTCTTGGGACCGATTTGCTTCCAGTATCATCTCGTTTCATGCTGCAACTTGTCTTGCTTCTTCGTGCAGTTAGGTTTATTTTGAGGCTCTTTTACTTTTACTGCTTCTCTAGAGCGTCCAACTTGTTTAAAGTGACTGTAACTCTCACAAAAAGCTGACAAAACGTTCGTTCTGTTCCTTGTTGGTATGTTACGAGCATGCTCGTCGCTGCAGTTCCGGACGTGCTTACAGCGTTTGTACCAGTTTAACTAGAGACAACTTCTTCCGATCCATAACACGACATTCTTGCTCCATTATGCGATGCTGCTCAGTCAGAGACGAGATTGTGTTCTTCACAGCCAAAGTATTTGTATTATCCTCTTGAATAATTAAAATGTTTTGCGCTCGGCTTCAAGCTTGAAGACAAGTTGTTGTAGATCGTACCGCTTTTGCAACAGACTTTTGAACATCGTTCTCAAGTTTCTGCTTGTCGGCACTGAGCGCGTCGAATTTGTTATCCTTACCCCATCGATGTTTTTGATTCGACAAGCTTGTCATGGATATCCTTCATATGCTCGCAATTATCTTGCTTGGAAAGTCTCAAGCTCTTTTTGAATCTCTCGCTTCGATTTGATTTGCTTTTCAAGGATCAAATACCTTAGCCTCCAACTCGTTTTGAGTCCTTTCAACTTAGTGAATGCGCTGATTTATTTCCGACTCGTGACTTTTCGTCATCTCTGCGAGCTTGTCGCCTAGACGAGCGCATTCTGCTATTGTCGGCATAAGCTGCAACTTTAAAGATCTAGCTCCCTGGTTTCCAGTGCTAAAGCATCCCTTTCATCTTGTTGTACACTGCTTCATCTTGTCAAAAAAAAAACTTTTCTAAACGTTGATATTTTCGCTTGGATTCTTCCAGTATTTGAAGCAGCCGCTCGTTTTCGCACCTTATTCTATCGTTTTCCACTTCACTACGCTTTGAGCTCAGCCGAAGCCCAGACAGCTGAGCGTTTATATCAACCGTAGCACTTTCCTTTTGCTGTAGATCAATAACTTGTGCTTTCCCGACTTGTTCCATCGACCTTGCATGTCGTTCAATGCCACATATTTAGTTCCCACTAGAGCTTCCCATCGTCGAGCAGCTTCATCTAACTTTACCATTTAATTTTTCAGTTCTGAAGTGCGTAACTTGGAGATCTTCAAACTTTCTTGCTATCGCTCGTTTGGAAACAATTGCAGCATCGTACGAACGAGTGAGATCATCAAAGTCACGCTTTGACCCTTCTGCTCTTCCACAATAGCCAGTTGCTCTTTAAGCACACGAATACTGCGTTCAAGTGTACACTGCTCCGAATCACTTAAATTCTGTAGCTTGTGCTTTTCTTGAGTTATATCCACTAGCGTTTGGCATAGCTCTTCTTGTTTTTGCTTTGCTGAAAGTAGATCCGAGGAGAGTGCGGAGTTTTCATGTTGAAAATGTTTACGATTCTTTTCCGCTTGAAGTAGCAAGCCTTCACCAGGTGAAACCTGCGATTGCAAATGCTTTATCTCTAATTACAAAGCGAAATGCGATGACCAATATTTGTGGCACTTATCACATTCTTTCGCGCTATTTGCGTACGTGTAAAATCGTTTCCTATGGCACTGCGAGATCGTAACGAGAACATTTGACTACTTTGACTGGAGTCAACAGGTGACTTTGACCATCCCAATCCTGGCTAGTTTTACACGAAAGCCTTGCATGCTGTAAAGCCTTTTCCAACTTCTGAATGTGATTCTGAAGATAATTCAAGTTCTTGTGATGATGCTGAGACTTAAGCTGAGGACGTAGCAGATTAATCACTTTCGTCGGTTCGTCATTAAAGAAGAAAGCTTGGAAGGATGAACTTGAATTGGACTCGTCATCCATGCGCTGTAGCTCTTCAATTTGTGCACGCAGTCGAAATAATTTCCTTCTTCTGGTGATCAATTGTTTCCCATGCAAATTGTAAAGATGCGTCATTGTTTGATGCCGAGTCAACCTGTTGTATCTTTTGTGGACTCTCCATGCTACCTGCTTGCTCTAAAAATCTTTCCGTAGCATCAATTGAAGTTCTTCTAGCTGTTGGGAATCACCCGCTCCAGCGCAAACTTTGTTATGAATCTATTTACAGCGTTAAACATACCAAAATCAGTCTAAAATGGCGATAGAAAACTCAGTTGTCCACCACGCACCAATTCCTCGTCTTTCTGCAGATGCACATGCAATTGCCGCATTATGTCTAACTTCTCCACTTCATTCATCACTAAACTCTCCCTTTCATTCATTTTTAGACCCATTAAAGTCACCAAAAGCAGCTTCAGCTACCAAAATTCGCGGAGAATGTGTACTCCCCTTTCCATCTCGTTGTTATGTCGAGTCTATCCACAAACAAAAATAATTAATGAAACATGCCTTGCAATAACTGATCCAATTTGCTACTATACCGATCGTTTAAGTCGACTTTCCGATCTTCGCAGACTTGGATCACGACTTGAAATGAATTGCTGCTCTCTACTCGTCGACTGCGACTTTTTCTCCATTCTTTAGTCGCAGCTAGACGAGAACTCTTTGATTCTTTGTGCTCTAAAATTTACGTAATTTGCTTCAGCTGTTGTAGCAAAATGTCACGTTTGTGATTTTCTGATGAAAAGAGGCATCTCTCGATCTCTTTGAAATAGAAAACTCTGCAACTTTTTCCAGTATTGCGCTCTGATTGTCTTCAATTGCAATGAAACACCGAATTGCGTCTCCATCGAAATAAAGAGATTGGTTTTATTCCTCTGCTTAGAAATACGACTGGTAGATGACGTGTCTAGAAACGTTTGCATCTTGCTCTAATAGTATAATTCAATGCCACTGACCTCGCTCTTGCCTTCCAATGGATCGGGCAGCGTACACGCGCGCAGGTTCAAAAGCCACCCAAGCTTGACCTTCATTGACGTCTGCCCATCGTCCATCGACTCCAGCCTCCGCGCTTCTTCCTCTTGCTCGAGTAGCTTTGGTAATAAATGGAACCCAAACTTGCGGTCCAAGTCATCACTTTTTGAAGCGCCAACGTCTTCTCTGGCGTCATTCCATGCCCAGAACGCGACCGAACAGCATTCGCACACGCACCTTGGAAGTTTCGCGCCCACGCAGACCAACCACCGCGACTGTACGAGTTGCGGCTGTGGCATTTACCTTTACCATCAGTCTGCTGCCAGTGCGGAAATTAACACAGAGCCAATTTCTGCAAATCACAAGGGAGCTGATAATGCAACGGGCTGTATTATTCATTCATCTCGTCTATCAGCCATGCCAGATACTCGCGTCTACGTTGGCAATCTGCCTATGGACATCCGCACACGCGAAGTAGACGACATTTTTTTATATGTACGGTCGTATTCGTGATATTGACGTAAAGTTCTCCTGTTTTTGCATTCGTGGACTTTGAAGACGCTGTGTGTACGCACATTGCCCGAGATCATGTGCATGACTTAGTGAGATTTTTGATTTTTCTTCGTTGGTGGTTTTCGACTTGACGTTCGGCTGAATGCGACGTCCAGTGGTTGGACTGTAAGGCTTACATGGACGGCAATGCGACGGATGAACGGCGACGGCGGCGTTGGCGTGGAAGGGGATGGAGTTGGAGTTGTTGTAGTGTAGCTTTATGCTCATAATTTACGTGCGTACATTTCTTTAGTCTACAATCGGAAGTGAAATGGGCGATATCGAACGCGCTATCTCTTCCAGACCCTCGCCGTTGTACGATAGCGATGGTAGAATCTCGCAAATAGCATCCGACGTACAATCCTTAAACGTCGCGTCTGCATCCAAGAGCCAGCGTTTGCACTGCTCTGAGATTAACTGGCGCGCAGTGTCAGGGGAGTCCGACAGAGCGCCAGGGGCGTTCTTTACAGGAGCAAATTCATCTTCCCGTGCTACCCCAAGCACCTTCATCGTCTTGGAGAGCGGGAAGACATCAAAGATGAAAGTCTCCAGCTTAATGCCTGAGTTGCTCGTTGGGACAATTGTTGCCGTGCCTTCTTCATTCACATGTGGGATTTTCTTCTTTGCAACGTGATATTTAGCGTCGCTCGGATTGCAGCAGCGCTGAAAGAAGTCCAGACGAAAGACGTGGTTGAAATGATGAAAGACGTGGTTCAAATGCTGGCAGCACCAAAGCGAAGCTTCCCGGTTAAGGGATCCACGAGTTCCGAAGCTGCACGATCACAGCTCAGAGTACTCAATCACGCAGTACGCGCCGTTACGTTTGGCTACCACACCCACGCTTTCATCAGGACGTGGATCGGGTCGAAACTTCGCGTCATAATCAACTTCAACAACTACACTGTTCATAGTTCGGCTAGATGGCTGTCCCTGACACGTCATGTCACCAGTTGCTGTATTTCCAACTCGTTATACATCCACGGGAACTCCACTTAGTAATTGTGATCACGATCATGATCGTGATCTCCACCGTTCCATCAGTGTCTGGGACTGGGCGTAGTGACAGTACTTGGCTGATTTCTTCACATCGCGAATACCCGTTGTCCGCCACCTTTTCATCGTAAATGCGATCGGCCTTTCCCACCCATCAACCGTCTTATGTTGATGGGTGTTCCATCGTCACCAATCAACGGCCATGTGTGGTCCACTTCATTCTCAACATTTTCTGATCGCTTTACCACAGCCGCCCCTGAGACAAACTGCAGCCGCGCAACGACTGCAGTTCGACTCATTCACTTCCAAATTTCCTCTTTGGCGATCACCATGGCTGACTCGAGCCGATCTTCTCTTCCTTCTTCGTCATCTTCGGCTGCCCGTCCGATCACTGCCTCGCCTCCCGTTTCCAGTTCGGCTGATCCCACGACCACCCCGATCGCGGCCTCGGCACCGATCACGACCAGTCTCATCCGTCCTACGACGACCATGACTTCATATCGCCCGCCTTGGAGTCTTCCCGCTCGGCCTTCCTCAGATCGCCCCGTCCGTTACTTGGAACAGCTCGCTCGTCTAGTGGAGGGATCTGGTCCACTCACGTTGGGGTCCATGGAAGCTTGCCGACTACGGTCGGAACTCCGAAGTGCAATTCCCGAGTTGGTTTCTCTATATGATACCAATCGGGCACTTAACGCTGAGTTATCCGACCGTCGGGTCGTTATCGATACCTTGGAACATGATTCTGCCGATCTGGCTAGCCAGCTATCGGCTCTTCGGTTAGATCGCGACAGACTTGACCGAGACCTGCAAGACATGACCGGCCGCGTTCAGAGTCTGACGATGGAGCGTGATCAGCTATCAGCTGACCTCGCTACTCTGCGCCTCTCCAAGCCTTCGGACACCGTCGCCTCTCTACAGTCGTTGATCAGTTCGCTGACTATTACCATCCGCGATCAAGGTATGCTTATCCCATTCATTTCTTCTGTGATCTGTATATGACTTTCCATGTTTGCTTCCAGACGAACGTAATGAGGCGATGAAGGGTTCAATGGTCGAGATGGTGGATCACCTACAACAGCTCGATGATCACCGTCTCGACCGTGATCAGCTGCTTCGTGACAAGATCCGCACTGCCGAGGACGTAGAGCGTCGGGAAGTCGAGGTGCGCTACTCGGATGGGCAGGTCCAGCTCCTGGTAAAGCAACTTTCCGATTCTCGCATCGGCCGCGCCGACATACAGAAAAGGTTACGCGAGAGTCGGAAGAAAGCTGAAAATTGCCGGCGCGAGCTTAATCTTGCTCGGGTTAAGCTTGAAACCCTAGAGCTCGATGATCGCGCCTGGCTCCAGCATAACGCCGACTTGAGGAATGTTGCGGTACAGACTATGGAAAGGTGGACCAACCCGAACACCAATTCGGGGTCACTTCGGACGGCTTTGCAACGATTTCCTGAGCTGATCAGCTCTCTTGCTCCGTCTGGAACACCTCCACAGTCTCCCGAGTCTGCCCCGCCATCACCCGCATCCTCCGTCGCTTCCTTGCCGGCCCATAGTGCTGATCAGCCCGTGATCAGCACTGCAGCGGCTTCTGCGTCTACTCCACCCCGTTTACCGACAGCCTCGAGATCAGTCTCCTCGATCTTGAGTTCTGCGAAGCGTAAGCGGACCAGCTCGTCGAAGAAGAAGATGGCTCCCGCCAAGCGCTCTCGTCTTATGGTTGATTCGGACGATGAGTCGACTGATCTGGACGAGAGGACGTTGTCTGTTCTGGCCCGATCGCGCAGTACTGATCGTCGCGCTCCAGTGGCGACCCTTTCAGGCGTAAGTTCGCTGACCCAGGCCGTCGCTTTACTTGAGTCCGATGACGAGGGCGAAGATGATCTTGAGGAGGGACAACCGGCTTCGGCTGTTCCCAGAGTTCCTCTACCGGTCAATACGACGGTGATCGCCCGACCACCCAATTTCTCTTCATCCCGGCAAGCCGGTCGTCGATCGAGCAGGACGACTATAGCTATAATCCGAACCAAAGGTTCATGGATTTATACGTCGTCATGCAGGGCAAGCCGACTCCTGCTCACATGGCAACTCGGAAACCTTGGAGTGCTGATCAGGTATGGGATCTGACGCCTCAGGTTCTTGCGGTGAGGCACAAACTCGTCCCTCGCTTGTGGTCCCGTCCGCCAGGATGGATCTTTCCGACTAGATCGTCGGCGCCCAAGGAGAAGCAGTGGCAACCGCGTGTGTTGACCAGAGGCGCTATCGAGCTTCTGATCGATTCAGCACCTTGGGATGTCCTCATGACGCCTATGCCGGGGCTGGCGTTTCCCAATCTCCCCTGGTTTGTCGATCTACAAGGACGTCTGGCCCTGTATTATCATTAGCATGTTCAAGCGATATGGGAGGCGACCCACCATTTCCCGATCACGGCGACGATGCTCAAGGACGCGTGGATTGAGCATTACTATCATGCTCGCAAGCGTCGACGCACAAAAGATGGGGCTGCCTGGGCTGCGATCTGCGACCATGTGGTCAATGGGATTCAACATGGCGAGTGCGATCTGGACGTTTTCTTGTTTCCTGCCGTGCTGCATCTACCTGTTCGTCGGGCGGGATCGCGAGGACTCAAGGCTGACGGCGGGGAGTGGTATCCCGGTTATGGACATCCAACTCCGATCGGCACGTTGCGTGATGCCCTGATCTTTACCGATCAGCAAGAGCCTTGGCGGAACCAGTTCCGATCAAGCCCCATGGATCATCCGGGGTTCACGGTTTCTCGTCTGCGCACGAAGTATGGCCCGTGATTGTCGTGACAACCAGCTTTCGTTTCGTTCTTTCCATAATCATCAATATATCACGACAGTTTCTTGATAACTTTCACGTTCCATATTCACACTTCATATTCAGGTCCCACTATTGCCTCCATCTTGTATATCGATCGTTCACATGTATGCAAATGTAGTTCTCGTGCATTATATGTATATATATATCCATTTACTCCAAACCAGTTCAACCACCGTGATCTCCACTTGCTCGACGATTACATTTGGCTGATCTGTCACAATGTGCCAACCCAGGCTATTGAGACTCCTGGTTGCCCTCTTCGTGGGTTTGCATCACTCCAAATCGATTTCGTCTCACCCGATCACGTTCAAATTCTCTTAGTAGAGCTCCACAGGTCAGATCACGTTCATCTACCCACTCGGGATCGTCATAACCATTCCACCGAACCAAATAATCGCGATGGGTTCGGCCAAATCGGGTCCTCTTACCTGATCGGGTATCCAAAATCGTTTCCACTTCAAATTCGTTCTGGTCCAGCGTTCTCTCCCAGCTGTCCTCGGGCAAGAGATCTCCGTCGAAGTCAAACCTTGGCTGATCATCGCACGACAGCGTGGTTTTGGGCCGGTCGGGGTATTCCCGAACTAGCTTCAGCTTCGATAAATGGACGATCGGGAAAATTCCGTAATCGGTACCAGCAGTGATCAACCGGGCGGCATGATCACCGATCAGTTCGGATATACGGAACGGTCCATGCCACAGATGTGCTAACTTCTTGGCGT
>MIQA02021449.1:0-20238 GCA_001887855.2 Sclerospora graminicola | reverse complement strand
ACGCGCCGTTACGTTTGGCTACCACACCCACGCTTTCATCAGGACGTGGATCGGGTCGAAACTTCGCGTCATAATCAACTTCAACAACTACACTGTTCATAGTTCGGCTAGATGGCTGTCCCTGACACGTCATGTCACCAGTTGCTGTATTTCCAACTCGTTATACATCCACGGGAACTCCACTTAGTAATTGTGATCACGATCATGATCGTGATCTCCACCGTTCCATCAGTGTCTGGGACTGGGCGTAGTGACAGTACTTGGCTGATTTCTTCACATCGCGAATACCCGTTGCCCGCCACCTTTTCATCGTAAATGCGATCGGCCTTTCCCACCCATCAACCGTCTTATGTTGATGGGTGTTCCATCGTCACCAATCAACGGCCATGTGTGGTCCACTTCATTCTCAACATTTTCTGATCGCTTTACCACAGCCGCCCCTGAGACTAACTGCAGCCGCGCAACGACTGCAGTTCGACTCATTCACTTCCAAATTTCCTCTTTGGCGACTACCATGGCTGACTCGAGCCGATCTTCTCTTCCTTCTTCGCCATCTTCGGCTGCCCTTCCGATCACTGCCTCGCCTCCCGTTTCCAGTTCGGCTGATCCAGCGACCACCCCGATCACGGCCTCGGCACCGATCACGACCAGTCTCATCCGTCCTACGACGACCATGACTTCATATCGCCCGCCTTGGAATCTTCCCGCTCGGCCTTCTTCAGATCGCCCCGTCCGTTACTTGGAACAGCTCGCTCGTCTAGTGGAGGGATCTGGTCCACTCACGTTGGGGTCTATGGAAGCTTGCCGACTACGGTCGGAACTCCGAAGTGCAATTCCCGTGTTGGTTTCTCTATATGATACCAATCTGGCACTTAACGCTGAGTTATCTGACCGTCGGGTCGTTGCTGATACCTTGGAACATGATTCTGCTGATCTGGTTAGCTAGCTGTCGACTCTTCGGCTAGATCGCGACAGACTTGACCGAGATCTGCAAGACATGACCGGCCGCGTTCAGAGTCTGACGATGGAGCGTGATCAGCTATCAGCTGACCTCGCTACTCTGCGCCTCTCCAAGCTTTCGGACACCGTCGCCTCTCTACAGTCGTTGATCGGTTCGCTGACTATTACCATCCGCGATCAAGGTATGTTTATCCCATTCATTTCTTCTGCGATCTGTATATGCCTTTCCATGTTTGCTTCCAGACGAACGTATCGAGGCGATGAAGGGTTCAATGGTCGAGATGGTGGATCACCTACAACAGCTCGATGATCACCGTCTCGACCGTGATCAGCTGCTTCGCGACAAGATCCGCATTGCCGAGGACGTAGAGCGTCGGGAAGTCGAGGTGCGCTACTCGGATGAGCAGGTCCAGCTCCTGGTAAAGCAACTTTCCGATTCTCGCATCGGCCGCGCCGACATACAGAAAAGGTTGCGCGAGAGTCGGAAGGAAGCTGAAGATTGCCGGCGCGAGCTTAATCTTGCTCGGGTTAAACTTGAAACCCTAGAGCTCGATGATCGCGCCTGGCTCCAGCATAACGCCGACTTGAGGAATGTTGCGGTACAGACTATGGAAAGGTGGACCAACCCGAACACCAATTCGGAGTCACTTCGGACGGCTTTGCAACGATTTCCTGAGCTGATCAGCTCTCTTGCTCCGTCTGGAACACCTCCGCAGTCTCCCGAGTCTGCCCCGCCATCACCCGCATCCTCCGTCGCTTCCTTGCCGGCCCATAGTGCTGATCAGCCCGTGATCAGCACTGCAGCGGCTTCTGCGTCTACTCCACCCCGTTTGCCGACAGCCTCGAGATCAGTCTCCTCGATCTTGAATTCTGCGAAGCGTAAGCGGACCAGCTCGTCGAAGAAGAAGATGGCTCCCGCCAAGCGCTCTCGTCTTATGGTTGACTCGGACGATGAGTCGACTGATCTGGACGAGAGGACGTTGTCTGTTCTGGCCCGATCGCGCAGTACTGATCGTCGCGCTCCAGTGGCGACCCTTTCAGGCGTAAGTTCGCTGACCCAGGCCGTCGCTTTACTTGAGTCCGATGACGAGGGCGAAGATGATCTTGAGGAGGGACAACCGGCTTCGGCTGTTCCCAGCGTTCCTCTACCGGTCAATACGACGGTGATCGCCCGACCACCCAATTTCTCTTCATCCCGGCGAGCCGGTCGTCGATCGAGCAGGACGACTATAGCTATAATCCGAACCAAAGGTTCATGGATTTATACGTCGTCATGCAGGGCAAGCCGACTCCTGCTCACATGGCAACTCGGAAACCTTGGAGTGCTGATCAGGTATGGGATCTGACGCCTCAGGTTCTTGCTGTGAGACACAAACTCGTCCCTCGCTTGTGGTCCCGTCCGCCAGGATGGATCTTTCCGACTAGATCGTCGGCGCCCAAGGAGAAGCAGTGGCAACCGCGTGTGTTGACCAGAGGTGCTATCGAGCTTCTGATCGATTCAGCACCTTGGGATGTCCTCATGACGCCTATGCCTGGGCTGGCGTTTCCCAATCTCCCCTGGTTTGTCGATCTACAAGGACGTCTGGCCCTGTATTATCATTAGCATGTTCAAGCGATATGGGAGGCGACCCACCATTTCCCGATCACGGCGACGATGCTCAAGGACGCGTGGATTGAGCATTATTATCATGCTCGCAAGCGTCGACGCACAAAAGCTGGGGCTTCCTGGGCTGTGATCTGCGACCATGTGGTCAATGGGATTCAACATGGCGAGTGCGATCTGGACGTTTTCTTGTTTCCTGCCGTGCTGCATCTACCTGTTCGTCGGGCGGGATCGCGAGGACTCAAGGCTGACGGCGGGGAGTGGTATCCCGGTTATGGACATCCCACTCCGATCGGCACGTTGCGTGATGCCCTGATCTTTACCGATCGGCAGGAGCCTTGGCGGAACCAGTTCCGATCAAGCCCCATGGATCATCCGGGGTTCACGGTTTCTCGTCTGCGCACGAAGTATGGCCCGTGATTGTCGTGACAACCCGCTTTCGTTTCGTTTTTCCATAATCATCAATATATCTCGACAGTTTCTTGATAACTTTCACGTTCCATATTCACACTTCATATTCAGGTCCCACTATTGCCTCCATCTTGTATATCGATCGTTCACATGTATGCAAATGTAGTTCTCGTGCATTATATGTATATATATGTCCATTTACTCTGAACCAGCTCAACCACCCTGATCTCCACTTTTTCGACCATTACCTTTGGCTGATCTGTCACAATGTGTCAACCCAGGCTATTGAGATTCCTGGTTGCCCTCTTCGTGGGTTTGCATCACTCCAAATCGATTTCGTCTCACCCGATCACGTTCAAATTCTTTTAGTAGAGCTTCACAGTTCAGATCACGTTCATCTACCCACTCGGGATCGTCATAACCCTTCCACCGAACCAAGTATTCACGATGTGTTCGGCCAAATCGGGTCCTCTTGCCTGATCGGGTATCCAAAATCTTCTCCACTTCAAATTCGTTCTGGTCCAACGTTCTTTCCCAACTGTCTTCGGGCAAGAGAGCTTCGTCGAAGTCAAACCTTGGCTGATCATCGCATGACAGCCTGGTTTTGGGCCGATCGGGGTATTCCCGAACCAGCTTCAGCTTTGACAAATGGACGATCGGGAAAATTCCGTAATCGGTACCAGCAGTGATCAACCGGGGGGCATGATCACCGATCAGTTCGGATATACGGAACGGTCCATGCCACAGATGTGCTAACTTCTTGGCGTATCCTTCTTTCACGCGATCTAGGTAAAGCCAAACCCTTGATCCGGGCTCGATGTTATGGGAATCGGCTTGATCATTGTTCCGATCAGCTCTTTCTTGGATCGCCCTCCGCAATCGTTCGTTGATTTGTTCCCGCGCATGTTGGTAGTGACGCTGGAGTCCCATACGCCATCGACGAGCTTCGCGATCTCGACCTCGGGTACATCCAACAGGGGTCACCGACTCGATGGTAGATCGGGGGTCCCAACCATACGCCAAGTAGAACGGAGTATCTCCCCTGATCCGATCGAAAGAGGAGTTCAACGCAAACACCAGTCTCTCTGCATATTCATCCCAATCTTGTTGAGCGGAGTCCGCGACATACATCTTGATAGCTCTGGTTAGCGTCTGTACCATACGTTCGGCCTTACCATTCGCTTGCGGACGGTATGCTATGGTCGCGCTCTGTTTCTGGCCAAGCATCTGATTGAATGATCGGAAAACTTCGGTCATGAAACCTGGTTCGCGATCATGCCTGATCACTTCACTGGCTCCAAACCGCCTAAAAACACATTCTTCGTAACTGCAAGCGACTTGTTGGGCTGTTCGGGTAGATCCCGCTTTCGCGATCACCAATCCCGTGAATAGATCAGTCCAGATCAGCAACTCTGTGTTGCCCTTGAACGATTTTGGCAGGGACGGTATGTGATCCATCGCTATCACTTGGAAAGGGTAGGTCGCCTGGATATTTCCAGGTGATCTACCCCGGATGTTTGGCATACCTTTTCCGGTGAAATCCGTACATGTCCCGACAAACTTTTGTATACTTCGATATAAGCCTCTCCAATGAAAATGTTTGCGAATCCTGTGATACGTTCGACCTACGCCCTGGTGGCCACACTCTAGACTGACGTGATAATGGTGTAAGATATCAGCTTGTAAAGTCTCCGGGATCACGATCCTTGCTGATCGGTCCAGATCTGCATCGGCCTGATCAGCTTGAGCATAGTTAAACAACAGATCATTTTTGTCGATCTCATAGTTGGGGGCGATCTTAGCACAATCTTTTGCTTCACCCTGGCTCAGCTTCTCCAGATCATCCTTTAGAAACGCCTTCAAATCAACGATCCATTTTTCCTCGTCTTGTGCCTTGAGAATTCTTTCAATCCGCATCTCATGTACTATTTCTTCTGTTAGTCTTTCTCGAGAGAGTGATCTGTTAGGTGGTGATCTGGTACGCGATCTAGTCATGATCGAGATCTAGGCTGCTTCTTTTTCATCTTCCGCATTAATCAGCTCAGGTAGCCTATTAATCTCCACCAGTTCCTCCAGTAATTCTCGATCAGTAACTATTGATCCGGTCTGATCACGCATGGCCATAGTGGCTAGGTGATCTGCGCTCCGATTCCAATCACGTTTCACATGTAAAAGATCATGCCTTGGCCATCCACGTAAAGCTTTCATAACGCGATCGTTCAGCAACTTCAAACGCGGTGCTTTGCAATCGATCTCTCCAGTGATCTGCCGAATTACCAGGTTTGAGTCTCCGCATATGATTACTCTTCCGATCTTTTGCTCTTGCAAGAGATCCAAACCTAGCAGCAGACCACGATATTCGGCCTCATTGACCGTGATACCCGGAGTATAATCTGAACCGGCCGATATAACAGTCCATTCTGGCAATTTCCATAACAACGCGCTATACGCCCCCACGCCTTTCTTCACACTCGCTGATCCGTCGAAACTTACAACGATCAGATTTTCCTCCGAGCCGACGATCGGTGGGGGTATAGTGATCAATTCTCGTGGTTGCTTCCGAGGAACGACCTCGATCAGGGCTTCATCGACTTCTGATCAGGGCGTGATGCTGCCGGCAAGTGTTCCCATAAATTCTTCTTCGCCCTTGGTACACTTGATGATCTCCAAGGTCCACTGAGATAACAGCGCTGCCCATCGCCCCAGTCTCCCGTCTAAACCATTCGCTGACAGTAACCAAGCCAGACTAGATCGCCTGGACAATACCTTAATCGGTCTAGTTACCAGCATAGAGTAACAAACATCCAATACACGTAATAATGCTAGTACTTCTTTATCCACAATACCATAGTTAACTTCGTTCGGTTTTAATGTTCGGCTTGTGAACGTCACCGGGCAATAAATTCCGTCATGATCTTGGACCAGTGCGGCTGATATTGCCCATTTACTGGCATATATGATCACCACGGGAATCTTCTCCTGATCGAAGTGTTTCAGTATCGGCGTCGAGATCATCTTCGCCTTTAACATATTGAAGGCTACCATAGCTCGCTTCATATGGTCCTCTGACCCTGGATCAGTTCGATCGATCAGTGATCCAGTCTTGAGATCCGTTTCAGTAACTTCAATTTCGTGATCAGTCTCAATTGGTGATCTTCCTACCCGATCACGTTCTCGTAGCCCATGATAATCCACTTCCTTCAGTTCATATAGTATAGCGGCGTAAATTGAGAAGTCTTCGATAAACCGGCTATAATAATTCAGAGATCCGAGAAAGGATTGCATGGCCTTCAGTGATCGGGGAAAAGGTAGGTTGCTGAGAGCAGCCAGATCTTTCGGGTTTGCTTCCAAACCTTGGATCGACACGTTATGGCCGAGATAGGCGACCTTGGGTTGATCCCAGAAACTCTTGACCACACTGATCGATAAATTCCAGCGCTCGCAGGTGTTCAGGCGTCGTTCGACCTTATCGCACAGCATATCCCATGATGTTGCTGTGACCAAGATGTCATCTATATATGATAGCCTTCCCAACACTGATCGGCCCTGATCTTGGTCTGATTCACCCTCCGTAAACACATCATGTAGATCGGTGGCCTCCCGATCAGCACTGATCTGGAAATACCCATAGAGAGCATTGTCAATCAGCCTTTGATAGATCTGTGGGGCATTCTTTAATCCAAACGGCATCCGATTCCATTCAAAAAGTCCGAAAGGTGTAACGAAAGCCGAGATCTCTCGAGCGCGATCAGTCATCGAAACCACCCAGAAACCACTAGCCATATCCAACGAATAAAACCATAAAACTTTATCCAGATCTTCTAATAAGTCGTTGATCAGGGGCATCGGGTAGACCATCAACTTCGTGAGGCGATTCACCATTCTATAGTCGATACACAATCGAATATCGACCCCGTTTTTCTTTATCACAATCACGATCGGTGATGCCCACTGCGATGTTGACGGTCGGATGATTTTTGTACTCAACAAGCCCTTGATCAAATCGGATAACTTTTCCCGGTATTGAGGTGCAACTTTACGACAACGTTGAGCGATCGGCCTCGCATTTCCCACGTCTATATCACAAACAGCTCCGAATGCGGCTGGGGTAGGGCGTTACCTTTTCCCATCAGTAAGTGGCGCCTTTTCCAGGTGATCTTCTTTAGCTGATCGATCTGCTCGGGAGTGTTCACTTCGGGATCACCGACCTGTAGATCTTCCATGGTGACTTCTGGCATATTGGGCGATACTTCCGGTAAAACGGCCATCTGCTTCTCGATACCTTCGATGTACTGATCACCACCTTCATGTATACACACTTGTTCGTCTACCTGATCTGCCTTTTTCTGATCGGTATCATCTTGAGTCGCTCCTTGTAAGTCATCCGACTGGTGATCTACTTCGGGTTCACTTTCCTCCGTAATGACTTCGGCAGATTCATCCTCCTTTTCCTTCTCATGATCGTTCCTGAACTCCTCACCGTCATTTCCGCTTTCTGGATCCGCTGTTTTCGGTGAGCCGGGTCTAATAATACTCAATATTTGTGGACCTTTTTTGACCCGGCTTTCTCCTGTCGCTTCGATCGGTGGTCTGCTGATCAGCAGCTTGGTCGGCGTAGAATATTCCGGCTTCTCGACCATAGGTGAGGTGTCTTCATCCGCTGAGTCTTCGTCACTGATCAGGTCCGTGGTGGCTTGATAAGCCAGGTTCTGCCATTCAATGTATCTTCGTGATCCCACTGAGACATACCCGATCTGTCGAGGTACTTTCCGTTCGGGTAGCCACATCCCTAAGATCATGTCTTCGTGGACGATCAGCGGCTGATCGTATATATTCGTGACCCTGATGTAGCTTGATCTGCCGATACTTTTAACGAACGTTGGTTCCCATCGTTCCCCACGGGTTAGCCACAGTTTCTGTTGCCGATCACTCGGCCGAATCATGACATCGACTGATCGGGACACCCCGATGTTCTCGTACTGACCCATTTTTAGCATTCGTACATGAGTACCATATAAAGGTCGTCGGCCGGATAACTGAATCTGCACCTCATCCGGCAGAGTCAGGGTTCCATGAGACAGGTCAAGTCGTATACCGGCTGGTACCATAAAATCCATCCCCAATATCGCGTCTTGACCAGCTAACCGGCCAACCCAAGCATTAAAATAGTAGACCAGGGATCCTGCCAAGGTGATCTTCACACGTGATCGTCCTTCCGTCATATATGAACTCTCGCCGATCCCAACACATTCTTGCCTCTGGGTACTGTCTATACGACATCCCACCTTACGAGCAAAAGCGGAGTCGATGATCGAGACTTCTGCCCCAGAGTCAAATAGAATAGTGGCTTTTTCATTGTTGATCTTTCCATTAGCTTTTGCCTGTTTAAACCACTTGTCGGGAGAGTGATACTTCCAGTATCCTCGGGATTCACCGGGCAGTAGATCCAACTCCATGATCACGTCCGATCGGGAATATTCATTCACTCTGAGACTGTAGATCGGACACCGATCGATGCAATTTGAATTAGAACATGTATTGTCGGTTATCTTCTTTTCCTCAAACTTATCTCCGCTACCGACATATGCATAAATGCAAAACGTAGATCGCTCGGCTCGAACCCGATTCCAACCTGGCTAGCGATCTAGTTTAACATCTTCTCGACATCTGGTGGAAGCATATCCGCATGTTTAGTCGGCACATACCAATTGCGCATCAAATTGAAAAATTCTTCAATAGGGCAGGCACCGGCGTCGTGAAGCTTCCCACAAGTTTTGCATACGAAAAAACAATGATCAGAAGGGTGACCTTTACGATCACATTTTCCACACGTAATTCTTTTCCAACAATCACGATCTCCATGTTTGGTTGACCCACAATGCACACATTTCTTACGAGATCGGTCCTGATCAGGTTGAATACCACCAGGTTTTCGTCCATCCATGCCGTTAGTCGATGTTCTCGGCCGATACACTGGCTCCGTCGTAAAGATATGACGATACTGTTCCTCGTCCGAGCTCAGACTTGATTGACCATATTCCTCTTCCGAACCGGAACTGTCCGATTCCTTCGTGATCATCCGAATTGCTCTGGCTGGTCGTGCTGCCGGTATCTTGCCCTGATCAGGGTGTGGCTTTGACCGGTACCGGTTCGATCCTACCTCGACTTTGGGCTGTCGACTTTTGGCCCGCTGCAGCGTCCTCAGAGACAGTTCCAGTTGCTCTGAATCCTTTATACGGAGCAGGGTTAGCTGATCAGCCAGATTGCGATTATCCAGAGTGCCAATGAAGTGTTCGACATGCTCGCGAGCTATATCCGGGTGTCGTGGGTCCTTGATCGGCATTTTTGCGCGTAGACCAGCAACATTCAGCCGATGTAAGTATTCGATCGGCGTTTCGTCGGATCTTTTCTTCATGTGGTAATACTGCCACCCCCGAGTTGCAATACTGCTCTTCAAATTCTTCACACAATCGAGGCCACTTCAAACGCACTTCTCGGCTCAGCTGTTTAAGCCAGTTCTTGGCCGGACCTTTCATTAGATCAGCGAAGATCAGACATCTTTCACCTTCCGGTGTCTTGTCTCTCAAAAAAGCTGATTTAGTCCGACTCAACCAAGCTCTAGCCTGATCATCATCCATATCCTTGCCGGTAAAATCTTTCAATTCCGAGATCGCCGACATTCGCACTCGAGTGATCGTTCCCGAATCACTGTCAAATGCCTGCGCGGAGGCCATATTCGCCCTACGAGGCATCTCAATGTCCAGATCATCCGGATCGAAATGCTGACTGATCTCTCCCTCTGACTCCATGTCCACATCACTACGTGGGGGTGATCTGTGATATCGATCCTGGTGACCGACCTGGCATATCGATCGAACAATTCCGGCTGATCGGACGGATTCCATATCCACGTCCACGGGTTTCTTGACCGGTTTCTCAGCGGATTGATTCATGTTTGATGCTGATCGCCATGGTTGTCCTTGCCCAGGTGTGAACTGAGGTAATCCATATTGTTCACTCGCAAATCGGTTCATCATAGTCGCGAACATGGTTCTCATTTGCTCTGGGACCTCCGGCATGTTGGTATGGTCACTGCTGGGAGTCGGATCGTTCTGTGGAACTTCTTGAGCATCTTCAAAACTATCGTCCGATCCGACTCGACCAGGTTCAGGCTTCCTTTTCCTGTTCTGCGACTCGATCTTGGGGTCGATCTGCTTAATCCCTTTCGGGCCCAACGTCATACGTGTTATCCCAACCGAGGAGTCGGTGGAGTCCGCTCCAGATTGTGATGACGATTGATATATCGACTCAATATCCATAGGATATTCAACCAACTGCGATCGGTGTGAAGGATCCGCGATCGGCGACTGAACCACGGGGTTCGCCCCGAGTAACGAGGCAAGGTGATCATACAGAGTTGTCATAGCTTCTCTGATCGTCCCTTGGTCCAGATCGAACAGCATATTCGCGTCAAAAGCACCAGTAGTGAAACCAACTTCGTCGATCTGCGCCAAGAGGTTCCTGATCAGATCAAGTTGACTGCCTGTGATAACCGGCCTGGTCGCCCGACCTTCAAGTTTCCCGATGATCTTGGGTTTTATGATCTTCATCACTCGGTTGGTAGCTAGGAACTTGTGAAACTCTCGAAGATAGAACAGTCGTTCCACATCTTGAACAGTGGTCTTCTCAGCTGGTTCGGTCTTCTCTTCGTCTTCCTCGAAGATCTTCGGTTTAGGTTTCACATATTTTTTAGGTGGATCACAATGATCCGCCCCCATGTTTTTTCTGTCTTTTACCATTTTCTTCTTATGCATAGGATCAAGGTTAACACCTCGATCCTTTCCTGGGTTATAGTCAACTTTACTATAACCCAGATCGGCCCCGATCGGGGCCATGCGGGGAGTTGTTTCATCTTTAATTTCGACCTGGCACTCCACCAGACCAGGTCGACCATCGCTTCCTTTAGATATGGACAGCATCGGAGGCGATACGCCTTCCTCCAATACACCCGAAAAAGTTTCCTCCACTTTGATTTTCACATCTTTTTCATCATCAAAAGAATCACGGTGATATCCTGAGTCACCAAGTGATCCGGGCACGCGCACCATTGTGGTGGAGCCGATTTCCAAATCCATGACCGAAGTCTTGGGCGGAATCCGGATACCCACTGGCCCGGACGACCAACTATCGGAGGGGGTACTCCGTTGATCCTGATCAGCACCAGAATCAGATGAATCACCATTATGGTGACTGATCTGATCCTCCCGGTCATCTGGCCGGTCGTCATGCGCGTCAGGATCTATGTTCAACTTCATCTCACCTTGTGTACCCGTTGATCGGGGGTGGTTACACTCACTTAGGTGGACTCGGTGACGAAAACGATGATCTTGATCAGGTCGGAGGGATGACCTTCTCGAGACGGGGGGTGTCCTCGGGTGGAAATCTTCACCGGAGAACGGGTTGGGGTCGATACTTAATCAGTATCTAGGCACTGATCAGGAAAGTTCGTCTGATCAGGCCAGCCAATGAGAGAGAGATAATACGAAACCAAGAAAGCGCGATCAATCCACGATCTTTCACAGTAATCCACAAACGTTATCTCCACAAAACCTTTTCCAATATTATTAACGTGTTCCAAACACGTGCGCGTTGAGGGTGAGGTTCGATCACCTAAAACAAACCCGTCGGGGGTCTTCCGGTAAGCCAAAATGCGTCTAAGCGCGTCTTAACCGGGAAATAGATGAGCAAGAGGGGACTAATCAACCCTGTGCTCCCAATGACCGCACACGTGGCGGAGCGACTCTTTGCTTTAGGGGGAAAATCTAAACCTGTTATTATATATGCAAATGTCCTATACCTGTGTACCATACATCAACTCATGCCTGACCTATACTTCGAACCTATTTACTTCGTCGCACGGTTGCATAGCACCACCTTGGCCATACTAGCTGCACCTTCAAGATGATCTGTACCACTTCTGCCCTGATCACGACCCGACTCTTATAAAGATCTTCAAACCATCCTGATCTTCGATAAACGACTTGGAAACCACTTGAGATATGCCCTTCTGACACTTGTTCACTTCATATTCAGCTCGACTTAATTTAGAACTTCGACTGCCTTCGTATCTGGACGCCGGCTTGAGGCTGATCAGCCCTGATCACGATCGGCATAGCGATCAGCCGAGTGATCAGCAGTGATCAGGGCGATCAGCCCTTGATCACCTCGGGACCTCTCTGGGTCACCATCACAACAACTTTATTCATCTGCTCAGCCACACTTCCGACCTTCATGTCCTGTCGGAGCAGCCATATTACACCGATCTCGACGTGATCGGGCCTAATCGGGCCTGATCACGTCATCCTCGGACAAATCCATCGGTCATCATTATTCACACAGCTCGCCATTCCACGTGCCCCATTTCATTCCACATCTGATCTTCATATCTTGGGCATAATCAGTTGGCTCGGCCGATCGGGCCGAAGCTTCGTGTCATAACCAACCTCGACAACTACACGGTTCATAGATCGGCTGGGTGGCTGTCCCTGACACGTCATGTCACCAGTTGCTGTATTTCCAACTCGTTATACATCCACGGGAACTCCACTTAGTAATTGTGATCACAATCGTGATCGTGATCTCCACCGTTCCATCAGTGTCTGGGACTGGGCGTAGTGACAGTACTTGGCTGATTTCTTCACATCGCGAATACCCGTTGTCCGCCACCTTTTCATCGTAAATGCGATCGACCTTTCCCACCCATCAACCGTCTTATGTTGATGGGTGTTCCATCGTCACCAATCAACGGCCATGTGTGGTCCACTTCATTCTCAACATTTTCTGATCGCTTTACCACAGTTAGAAGACGACGCAGTAAAGACTAAAAGACAACCAAGAAACATTGCGAATTTTGTGGACGAAAGGAAGAAGAAAAGGACGTGTTTTGGTTGCGGTATGGATGGACATATGCAGAAGTATTGTCGCCAAGGAACTCGAAGAAATCAAAACAAGTATTTCGAACGTATGTCGAGAGCAAGAGGTGAAGAAAGCAATGAGAAGAATTTCGTGTTATCGACGATTGAATGTGGAAAAAAACGTAAAAATATCAAAGAAGGACATACTAACGGATGAAGATATTTCGATTATTGATAGCGGTGCCCGTCGCTACCTTGTATCCAGTGAAGATTTTTTGGAAGACGCCAGGACTTGCAACGATGACGAAGGCTTATTATTACCTGATGGAGCAAAAAGCAAGGTCACAAAAGTCGGGAAAGTGCGATTGAAGACAGAGGTTTCGACTATATTGTTTACTGAAGCATATTATGTTCCAAACCTAGCCAAGAACCCCATTTCGCTTGGAAATTTTCAGAAGAAAGGGTGCACACTCAAAGCTACTGGAAGAAAGATGCAGATGATGCATGGAAACACCATATTGTTTGACGTGGAAGTAACTGGCTGCGTATTTACTGCAAGGCTGAAGTTGATGAAAGAGTTAAGTACATCTAAGAAGTTTTCGAAAATGGTAATGTCAGCTATGGAGGATAACGTGTGCGATGATCTACAGGAGGGATCGCTACATCATATTCATTTACGACTAGGACATTTGTCGTATGACACTGTGGAAAAACTAGCCAAGGTCCCAGCATCTGGAATTAGATTAACAGATGAACGCAGACCTAACTGCTTGACCTGTGCCGAGGGCAAGGTAACGCGGACAAAACAGTCGAAGCAAGATAGTGGGCAGAACGCAACGATAGACAGAACCGATGGCGTTATCTACAGTGACTTGAAAGAGCCAATTACACCAAGAGATCGACGTGGAAACAGATATTTAATTGTGTTTGTGGATCATTTTTCGAACTATGTACGCGTATTTCCCGCAAAATCTAAGGACCAAGCCGCAAAAAAGTTCGAGCACTTCTTAACGTGGTTTGAAGGAGAATTTAAGCGTCGTATTCACGTTCTAAGGACTGATGGCGGTGGAGAATATCGTAACGTGGATTTATTTTTCAAGCGTACTGGAGTAAGACGGCAAATCACTGAAGCAGGAAGTCCGGCTTCGAATGGGAAAGCAGGGCGGATGAACAGGACAATATTTAACAAGATTAGATGCATGATTTTTGGATCTGGGGTCCCGTTAATGTTTTGTTCAGAGGCAGCGGAGTATGCGAGCTATATTCTTAACTGAAGCCCGACTCGCGCGAATTTGAGGAAAATGTCACCAATTGAAGTTCTGACAAAGCAAATATTTCTGATATCGTAATTTTTGGACCACCATGTATAGTCTGGCGTGATGCGATAAATAAATCGCTTGGCAAGCACGCTGAAAAAGCGCTGATTCTGAAAAAAAAACGATGAAGTCAAGGGTTACAAGATACGTCTTTTAAAGGACAGAGTAGTAACGACTTCTAGACACCTATATCAAGTGGGAACACTGGGCGATAAAGAGAACGAAAAGTTGGCACGCATGATGAATGAAGACATGGAGATAACTCACGAAAACAGTGGAGATGATGCAGTTTCGAAGAAGAAAACAGATGAAGTTCGCAAAAAGAAGCCAAGTAAAGAAGTATCGCAGAAAAATCAACGAGGAAGGTAAAGAAGACGCAAAGGTTGATCGAATTGGAAGAGAGCAAGAAAAGACATGAAACGAACAACGAAGACATTTCAAGTGAAAATGACGAACCAAATGAAACGATTGGTGAAAATTCGTTTTTTGCATTTGCAGTTTGTGACACGAACAATGTGGATAATGGAAAAATAGCTGGTATTCCGGATCTGAAGAGCTATTTCGAGGATCACAAAGGAAGGCAGTCCGAGAAATGGAAAATAGCGGAAAGGCAGATTTGAAAGCCTTGGAAGACCTACAAACATGGGAACTAATGAAGAAAACCGATGGGGTGAATACATTACCGACCAAGTGGGTCTACAAAACCAAACTTAAGAGCGATGGTACGGTGGAACGCTACGTAGCAAGATTGGTAGCTCGTGGTGATAAGCAGATTTACGGAGAAAATTATTTCTTTACGTTTTCGACAGTCATGGAGATTAAGAAAATGAAGGTTATTTTGATATTGTCTATTGTGTGGAATGTGCTAGCAAGGCACGGAGATTTACCAAGTGCTTACCCGAAGGCGGCTACAGAAGAGGAATATGATATCTACTTACCGATTCCTCAGGGTATGGAGATATCGAATGAAACACTGAAAAAACTGGATGTAACAAGTTCGAGGAGCTAATACTGAAGCTGAAAAGAAATCTCTATGGTTTAAAACAAGCTGGAAGACTGTGATATGAATTGTTATGTGAAACTTTGATTAAGATGAACTTTCCCCAGTGCTACTTGCATCTTCGTACAAATTGATGGCGAAGGAACCATAATGATTGGAGTATATGTATATGTCGACGATTTATTGGTCACGGCGACGGAAACAAGACTTGTGGATGAATTTATCAGGGACATGCAGGTGTAGGAGTTGAAAGACTTGGGTAATGTGGAAAAGTTTCTCGATATAAGATATTAGGAGACCCTATGGACGGATACGCCATAGACCAAGAAGAAACCATTGTAGAGATACCAGAAAAGATTGGATTAAAAGAAGCAAATGAAGTTAGAACACCTATTTCAAGTCTGGAAGTTACGAATAAGTTAAATGAATTTTTACCGACTACATATCGTGGAAACATGCCTACAATAAAAGATTTCCAGTCTCTCATGGGAAGTTTGTTGTGGAGTTCAAGAGTTCTCGCCCGGATATCTCGTTCGCCGTACACCAAGCTACGAGACACACGCACGCACCAAGCTTGAGTGATATCAAAGTGACAAAAAATAGCGAGGTATTTAAAAAGCTTGAGTGATTTCAACGTGGCAAAAAGAATAGCGAGGTATGCAAAGGGCAGTAAGGAGCAGAAATTACATTTACGTGGAGATAACGAATTGAAGCTACCATTATGAATCGTTAGTTATAGTGATGCAGACTTTGCAGCTGACCGATATGATCGTAAAAGTGTCAGTGCGAATGTGGTTTTCGTAAGTGGAGTTATAGCAGGGTGGAGCTGCGAAAAGCCGGGATCTGTCGCGTTATCTACTGCAGGGGCGGAGTTTGTCGCGGCTGCTGTAGGTAAATTTTGGACATGTACTCCCTACGTTGAAGTTGATGTATCTTGAGCACGAAGCCCCGGTACTCTCGGAAGGAGTGTTGGAATTTGGATGTTGTTATTCACAATGAAAACTTACATAAAATTCCAGCTAACGAGATTATTGTGGTTTTTTGCATATTGTGAATTTTAGGTTAAGTAGTATATTAGGTGAAATTACACTTAACGCTTACATAATATATACTTTTATATTTGTCGAGTAAACAGCACTTCGAGTACTTACCTCCTGAGCGACTCCCTTAAGCCTCGCACTAACAAGCGAGGTAACTGAGTAGCACTGAGGCATTTCTCCGATGGACAAGCCCTATAATAACCGATAGGGGACGCACTTCGCTACAATAAAACATTTAGATACACTAATCGGTGTCTATTTGTTATAAGTGAAGTTGAGGACATTTACGCAGTGCACTACATTTTCCTACAGGATGTCCATAGGCAGATTGCCAACGTAGACGCGAGTACCTGACATGGCTGATAGACGAGATGAATGGGTTGATGGAAATATTCGGTTTCTTAATCTTAAAATATAATATCATATTGTATTCTACTTCAGACCTGGTTTTTCTCCCAACTTAGCGACGGCTGGGGACGGATCTTGACTACGCTAGTCTAAGTGGAAACTTTCCCACAGCGATAAATCGACATATGACAGACCCCGGGAGGATCCCATAGAGCAGTATCGCACATCACGGCTACAGATACTAGAATGGGTTCTGATACTACCGTATCAGAGGGGAGATGCACGGATTTAATGGGACTAGTGCGGAAGGGGACGTCACAAGAATGGAAAATTGTTAAAGGGCTGGCGGAATGCTCGGTCTTTGCGAGATTTTTGCCGCCCTTTTTGTGGAGTATAATGACCAATGCGCAACGTCTGCGTCTCATCGTAACGATCTGAATGCAAGTTGAAGGGTGTCTGAGCATGGACATGAAAGGAGAAATGACGATAAAAGGGGTTTACAGTGCACCATACAAGAACGCATAGCGATGGGGGTAGATACTGCAAAGGGATCCGAACGCGACAATTTCGCCCAAATTCGATCAAGTGAGTAATTCCAAAGGCTTTTTATTTTTTGGATTTGACTTAGTAGGGCTCCGATTTATGATGTATGCCGCATATTGGACGGCATCACCCCAAAAGGCTAGGCTAAGTCCACACAAAAAAAAATACATTTGGCCATGTTCAAAAGTTTAGCTGTTCGGTCCTTGGTTCGTGCTAGAAACACTCGTACGAAATATGACTTGAAATTAACGAAGTTGATCATATACCGGTTCCCGAAACGATTTCTCGGGGTTATCGGTCCTTTTAGGCCCGAGAAGATTACCCCTCTGATCCTATCGGTCGGTGCGTTTCGACCACTGTTTTGTTTTGTCTTGACATTCTTCGATTGCTTCCCTTGAGTATAGGAAGAATTATCCAGTCTTTTATTATCAGTTTTTTTTTTAAAACGTGGGTCTTTTGCCATTTTGTCGATAGAGTCAAAATTTATGTTGCCCAACCTTGCATGAAAATGCATCAGGGTGCCTTCCTGGATATCGGAGCCTTCTTCTGCTTCCGGGTCGCTTTGTTCCAGTACCGAAAACACTTGATTCTTAATACTTCTTTCTGATTTTATCACTTTTTAATGATACCGTGAATACTTTGTTTTCTCGACTCCAGCGCGGTTCTTTTCGTGATTCCTTGAATCAACGTTCTTTTTTTATCGCTTTACGAAAGGTAGCATCTTTTATCTTCTAGCAAACCATAGGAGATAATGTTTTTAGCGAGAATTTTCACATAGTACACATTTTCAAGTCGAATTGTGTTTGTGTTTTCATTTGTAGTCGTAACGAATTTTATTGCCCCCTTCACAGTGGCTTTTTAACTCATGCCATCTGCTTGGAAACATGCCCCGTTCACATCCTCCCATTCATGAAAGAAAGTATCGTCGTTTACTAGGTGCATACTACCACCGCTGTCCAGAACCCATTTAGTTTCGCCCTTGTCACGAGAATTTACCAATATGCTGAGTGAAAATCAACTTATTTGTCTGTTTTCTTTCGACATCTTGCTTCATCGTGCCCTTTATTGCCGCAATTTTTGCATTTCTTGGCCATGGGCTTGTACTAGAAGTAGTTAATTGATTCCGATTGAAATTTTTTTGCTGGTCTCATGTCGTTTTTCAATTGCTTGGGCAAACTGACATAACTCTTCCGCTTGTCCTAAATAGTCGACCCTTGTATGGTTATATTTCGCCAACATTATAGGCTTGAGCTCACTTGATGCGTAGGGCACGACGTTCAAAAAAAGATAATAAAATAAATATATTTCAAAAAAATTATTATAATGTTTGAAAGTCGTTTAGATATTAAATTAGTAAGATTAAAATGTGTAAAAACAAATTTTCAAGCGAAACAATTGATATAATCATAAAAAAGTTCAAATTGAGGTACCAAAGGATCGCTTTCTCCTACGGCCTCTAAAATAGCCACGGGATACAGGTAGTGCTCACTTCATGTTCGTCTGGGATGTTTTTTAAGCGCACCGATTGCGCCGGCGTAATCGAGGTTCGAATCGATAGCTTGCACTCCCGTGCAGAAGGTGTCTTGATTGTTGGTGGTGCATTCTGAGGCATAGGAGGAGGTTGATTTCCCAAACCATTTTTTCCTCCGAAATTATATCCGCTGTCGACGAATGCTCCAAATTTATTGTTTTCTTTTTCAGGCGTATTATCGAGAGACTCCACCCTTATTTTAGTGCCGAGGCGCATAGAATTGTTGAAATAAAAATTGTCCTTGTTTACTTGGCTCGATTCTAGTCGGTCCAGACGCTTCATAATTCCTTTCAACATACAGACACTTTGAGCGCATTTTTCAACCAAAGTAGCCGGCTTCTCTTCTAATTCTTCACCAGAGCTTACACGATCACCTTTTGGGCTCATAACCGGTTCGTTTTCATCCATTTGTATCTGTAGGAAACTTAATCAATCGATATGCGTGAATTTTCCACTTGACTTGGAAGATGCTCGGGTAGAGAAACGAATAACTAAACGAGATTACTTTTTAAAGTTGAAAATATATTGAGGAGTAATTAACTCAAACCTACTTCATGCATCGGTGATTAGTTTCGCTGTTCCTAGTCCTCACTATTCTTACCGCCCTCCGTTGGTAGTTTCATGCGTCATCTCATCCGTTTTGTAACATTTGAAATGTACTTTACTGTGCATTATAGCTATTTTGGCAAAAAATCTGTATTTTTGACTTATGAAATTGATACAAATCTAAACGAAAATTGAGACATATGCAAAATTGTCAGAACAAAAGCAGAATTATGCTAAAATAACTCTGTATTGATGATGTCAATGCCGAATTGCTGTAACTCACACAATTCGGCTCTCTAGGGCTGAAAAAAGACTTCTCATTACTTAGTTAAATTGGCTGGTTTTGCCGGGATTAAAACGGATCTGAAAGCTTTATTGGCTTGTAATACAACCACCAAGTAAAGTACATGGAAATAAGAGCAAACTGGATTCGCGCAGTATGGATTTACTGTTTCGATAATGGTAGACTAGGTACCATCGTTTCAATGACTCATTTAATAACACGATACACCTTTTCCACTTTATCATAAATGCATATGACTTTGTTTTTCTCCTTTTTCTACTTTTCATCGAACGGAACCCTCAGGGTATCTATCTGTGTAAGCTTCAATCCGAAAATTCCCTGCGATGCAGTAGCAGCGTATGCCTCAAAGCAAAACTCTACAAACGCCAGCCCTTCCTTACATGGCACTATGTGCATCTCCTGTAAAATACAAGCATATCATACAAGGTCAACATGTCTACCGGCTCATTATACACTAAATGCCACACCTTAAAGGCATGATAGCACCCGACGCGAATCTCGAGATCAGTGGCCACGCGCATGGAATGACACATCAAAATCTCGCAATTCGAGTAACGCGCTTTCACTCTCATACATTGAAGAGCCCGACAGTATCTGAATGAAGTCTGTGTTTTTTGAACGTTGAAGTGATAATTTTTGCTTCTTTGTGAGAAAGTCCCACCACAATCACAGTGTATCTACTCCTTTCACTTCTGCAAGGTCTTCATCTGGTATCGTTTCCT
>MIQA02021446.1:0-30738 GCA_001887855.2 Sclerospora graminicola | reverse complement strand
TAGTATTGACGTTGAAACATACTGAAAACAAAGTCAGAGTTGATAATGATATTAATGTTTTTTACACTCCCCATCTATGTAGCCTGGTTACTGCATCGTTTAACATTCAAGCAAAAGAAAAGGAGGTGGACAATCACTGATGGTAATGATAAGTAAATAGTATCTCTATCTGCTTAGTATCGAGTATGTCGAGCAAAGAAGTGTCAGCACCACCACCACTATCATTATGTCATTTAATAATAGTTCTTTTTTTAATCAAGAAGTAAATACTTTATTCTTTAGTGCAAAATTTTTTAAAATATTTATTGATGTAAAACCTTTTTTAACAAATTTTATAAATCAATTAGATACTATTACAAATATTGAATATAGTTATTATACATTTTTTTAAAAGCAATTATATATGGGGAGACATTTTCATGAGCAAATAAAATGTTAACGATATGACTAGACCCCAAAGAAGGAGTAGGAGAACATTGTGGTAGTTAGTTTTTATAATATAGCATTTTCTTCGTGAATGAAAGCAGTCTTTTATGTTGGAGAGAAGAAGTTAAAAAAATAAACAACAAGTTGTGGTGACATTTGATAACTATATTAATGACTAAAGCGCAAATGCTCCCTCACCATCCGTCCGTCGTCTTACAACGGCAATAGTTCTCCACGGTGGCATGCGACCCTTTTCTGACATACTTACTTGTGACCACTGCCATGGATAAAAGGTATATCCAATTACCGGGTATTAACTATATAAGTCAAGCCCGGTACAAACTACCGGTACTAATTACCGGTATGCAGTCTAATGTTGGTGCAAGTACCGGTATGTGATACCGGCAAAATGCAATTTCGGTACTAATTTTGTTATACCAATACCGGCCGTGTTAATCTCGGTAGTAAACCGTACCGACGTATTAATTTAAGGTATCGGTAGGAAACTATACTATCAGTATGAACAAATTTTGGTACCTGATTCGCTACTATAGTACCGGTGCCGAAACGTGATACCGCACACCCCTGCTGCAGAGGTACGACTAGGCATTAACGATCTCCAAAGTACACTTTGTCGCGTTTGGTAAAACACCAATTGATTAAGAAATTCGCCTTTATTCTTCATCGTCTTAAAAACAATAGCCACTCGAGACCCAACAAGCAGCTTTTCTTCCTTCTCCGACGATAAAAACCATAACAACTGTGTCGCCACGCTGCTAACCAAAACATTACACCTTCTAGAGACGGCCACCAGAGCCAGCCATCGATTCCACCAGTTGGTCCTCCTCGCGAGCGACCTTGGCACCCTTTTCCTCAGCACCGCCCTCGTGGAGCTCCATCAGACGAACGAGGTCGAATTTTGGTTTCTTAAGGATTTTGCACTTGCGAATGTACACGTTCTGAAGAGGGTAAATACCTTGGGTAGCCTTCTCAATTTCCTTACCAATAATCTCAGGCACAAACTTAAGGAACAGGTCCTTAATGTCGCATTTAGATGCCTCCTCCGTCATAATCATGGTCATCTTCTTACGGATAGCACGAATCTGAGCTGTCTTGGCATATGTGGTCTTCTTGATCTGGTTCGGGCGCTTCTTTGTGAAGGCAATGCAGAAGAGACGTACTAGGTAGCCATCAGTGGTCTTGACGTCGACGAAGGCCTCGATCAGCGTCTGCCACTTGCGGATAAGCGAGCACAGCTTGTCGCGAGTAAAGTCCATGCCGTGGAAACCAGTGATAATCTGGTTGCCTTGGATTTCCTCAGCGCAGAGGCGGATTTTTCGGAATGCCTGGTCCTCGTCTTTGTTGAGGTCAGCAAGACACACTTCAAACACACGGCCACGGAGACCCTCCGATGCAATCTTGGTGCCTGCGGTGCGGTTCACCAAAGTCTTTCCGCAGTTACGCTCTGAAAAAATAGCAGGAGCCTTGATGTCATACCAGTCCTTGCGCGTGAATGGGTCAACGCTGTAAAAGAAGACGGCAGAGCCAATAAGAACACCACGCTTTCGACCATTATTTGATGTAGTGACAATATTCATCACACGTACACTTTCTTTTTGCCGCCCTTCTTGCCCTTTGTCAAGCGTTTGTTTTTTCCTGTAACGAGCAAAACCTACGTCAGAAATTTACCTATTCTTCTACTTCTTTCAGTGTCAATGAATCACTGCTTTCGAATGCCGTGCCACTGCCCCAACTTCCATTCAATTCGAAAGGACATTAATCGCTGCACCATAATATCTTTTCAACGTTCATCTTTTTCGTCCTGCTACAGCTTCGTAAGTGGCATTTCCTGTACCGGATGGATTGGGGCAAAGCTGGACACATTCGAACGCGCGAGACAACTAGATTCGCCTGTTTAAGTACTCACCGACAGCCATTGTTGTCTTGAGTTTTTTCCTAAGGCGAAATGGAAGTTTTTAGCTTGGGAGGCAGCAAGTTGGGCGTAAATGGCTGGTGCTGCGCCGGCGGGCCGTCGAGTGTGCGGTCAAACGAACCGGTTCAGTTCACCTACCCCTGATAAAATATTGAGGTACTGGTACACCGTACCATTTACATGACGCATTTTTATGTTGAGAGTTCAGTACGCAGTACGACGAGACCATTTTTGACCACCAAAGTATCGCAGCAGAAGCCCAAAGTGAGCGGATGCGTCCACAATTCTTAACGTTTCATCTTCACCATCTGACGACTCGGAGTGTAACCTTAGTCACCATTCCTGTCGAGCGTTAATAATAGTTTTTGGTGCTGCTACTCAATGCCGTTTTAAAAGCTCCATTTACCCTGCTTGATGATCAGGGCACGGAAGTATCTCAGGGACCGCAGGAAAGAATGTGTGGAATAAATTATTTTCGACGTATCCCACAACTTTTCATTTTCAGCTCTACATCATGTCTGTGCGTGCTCCTTGTGGAGCTCATTATATAAGAGGTTGGGGCCGGAAAGTGGAAAAAAAGACTTAACCTATTCAGGTGATGATTTTTCATCGAGTACTCGATCCCTCGTAAAAAGTGGAGAATCTCTAGTGATGCTGGGTCAAAACTGATGGTTATACGAAGGTTGCTAACTGAAACATGCTGAGAGAAGGAAGTCCAAGCTTTAGGTGGTTTGATCGTGGCGCTACGGCTGAATACGATCGCTACACCAGGGCAAACACATCGACGGATAGGAGAAACAGTTCCGGGTTCGATTGGTCTGTTTTCAACCCGACATCGCTCGATCGATCTGACTAACAATGTCAAAATGATTCCAACAACAGTATGACCATTCCAGTTATCTACGTTGCTTCCATAGCAATATATTGAACAAAACGGGCAACATCACGGCGATTCAGTTGGATTTGGCTCCGTGATACTATGAAACCCTTCAACCATGTAAACTGAAAACTTTATCTTCAACAGCAAAATGAATTACAACCGCACACGTCGTCTAAGCTGTGCCTAAATTTGTTCTTACTCGACTTGTTAGGACTCACGCGCAGCCTGTTGGGCAGCATTGATCTCTTGAATAAACTCATCGGAGAGCACGATTTTGTCCTGCGCGCTGTTTTGAAGTTGTTGCAAGTACTGAACGGCATCCGCCGAGCTCGCCGTTGCTCCACAATTTTCAAACCGTTCGTGCTCTTCGAGCTCGGCGCGAATATGAATAAGCAAACGATTTAAATATCGCCGGTGTGCGAGAGAGGCTTGTTTCAAGACTACACTTAGCTTCGAGGGCTCACTCGAAGCCGGAGGATCCAACGAGGAAGGAGAATCGGGCGCCGACGGGGTGGTTGGAACTAGCGGAACCATTGTTTCGTCTTTCGTCAGTGGTTCAGCCTCTCCATTCGCGTGTGTCTTCTCGCTAGGCTCCACAGCACTATTCGCACCTATATGAGTCGCCCGCTCGCCGTTTTGAGCCATTCGTTGCTGTCGAAGCTGCTGTTCTTGCACTTTTGAGCCTGACATTGTAAGGAAAACTTGCTGTGGGCGCGCAAAGACGCCGTGTTTTGGTTGACAACGGAAGTAATATCTTCCTTTGACACTGCCATCGTTCTTTCCATACGGTTGGTCCAGTTCAATGCCCACCCACATGCCTTTGACGTTAATGATTTCCCCCAAAAAGCGCACAACCCCAAACAATTCTTTATCTGGAAGACATACCCGATCACCAATATCTAGGTTAAAGCCCGCTATTGCTTTTACTAGCGGCGTGTGCGTCACATACTCATCGACACTCGCATTTGACGCCGTTTCGGCGTCTTTCATTGCTTCGCCCGATGATACAAGTGCCTCAAGCCGTTTCTGAATCTTATAGTCCACCATGCTCATGACAACGAGTGCACGTTTGGGAAACAACGTCTGGAACGCTAGAAAGAGCTCGTGCGCCTGCGCTCGACACGACGAGCTGGCGTCGTACAGAGCATGTTGCAATCCTTTTTCAAGCTGCTGCACATCGCCTTTGTCCAGAACAGCGCTCCACGTATTGAGAGCAATTCGTAGACACGAGACACAGCACAGTCGAATGAGCTTATTTTTGCTTTCAAGTAAAATGTCCACCACGAGCCGCAGTGTTGCCCCCTTGACTACAGTCTGTGTGACAATCGCCTCGAGACACTCGCTACAATACGTGCCACAGACCTTATTGCCACTCCCACGCACTTCCACAAGAGTAGGCAGCATATCCCGCAGAAATGGAGCCATTGCATCTCGCGTGACGCGCGAGATGGTCGTCAGGAGCGAACAAACCTCCTTGACAATCTGGGACCGCAGATCTTGCACCATTTCTTTCAATGGCCGCAGCGTCTTCCATACTTCGGTACTTAGACTCATGACCACGGTACCTGCTGGCGAATCTTTTTCCAGCTGCTCGAAAGCGCGCTGCATCTCGCTCAGTGCCGCCATTCGTTCCTGCCAATTCTCTGAGTTGCGCGCGATGCGATTCATCTCGCGCGCGAGGATCGACACTAGAGCATCCTTTTTAAGTGCAATCAACGGCGTTAGAGAGAGAAGATATAGAAACGGGTGGGCTGGCAATAAAGAAATCTCTAAAACAAACCTTGCTCATTGCTAAATGACCGACCACCCGACAAGTGCAGAGATTTCTTTGCCGTGCAGAATGTCAGAGAATAACATGGCTAACCTTTGCATACGAAAACCAAGTGAAATCGGCATTACGATATAAGAGCACAGATTGACGACTGGTTAGAGCACATTTCTGAAAAGCCAATCCAAAAATGAGAGGTACTATCTTCGATCTGACATTGCGTCTTTTCGTGTTCTGCATAACATGACGCAGAGTTTGTCGCAAATTTTGGCCTTGTGCGGGTTTATATTTGTGCAATATCATTTGATTATTGGGGCTCTGGATTCCAAAGTCGATACTTCATGGCAGAACGCGACGGTATTTGCGTCACCTTTACTTAATCTTCAGTTAACTACAGGAGACGATCCACTGCGAGTCGATGCTGTGATTACGATTCAACTAAATGCAGAGTTTACAGTTACCGAGAATACTACCGTAGATGACGCCAAATTGGCCAAAACGTTAGATGGTACGTGGAGTACAAGTTTCAACACAAGTACCAACCTCTTGACCATTCAACGCAATGGCAATGGATCCAACATCACGTCAACGACGCCAATTGAATTTGCTCTTCAAAATGTGATCAATCCAAAGCGTGTGGGTCGATTTGACGTAGGATCGATGCAAATTTCCGATCCTCAAGCGACGTTTACACGTACATTTGCGCTTTCGACCATTGAAATTGAGCCGGGAGGGATTTGGAAGACACAAATTCAGGGTGGAAATTACCTTAGTGGACGTAATACCTCGCTCACGATCCATTTCACCCCAGCACATGCTATCCCAAGTGATGGAGCGATTGCTCTATACATGCCAACTATGTACAAATCGCTTTCCCAAGTCTTTCTATCAAGTCAGACTGGACTTAATGGAGACCTCATTCTTTCCACACAAAGTAATCTCATCTGGATGAAGCGTCACAATTCTTCAACGACTAGTACCGTGGATATGCAGGATCTTGTGATTGAATTGAATGGAATCGTTCATCCCTTTGTTGAAGGTCCTATGGGACGCTCGATGCTATTGCAGACGTTTGATGGCTCGAGTTGTCTCATTGATCAAACATATATCGATACATCGGCGATTTTATTGTCCAAAGCTCATGTTGAGGTGAATCCATCAAGTCTGCGAGTCAAAGAAGGCGATGCGACTGGAACGTCCTACACTTTGTCCTTGAATGCTCCACCGTATGGAGATACAGCCCTTTTTCTCTTGATAGAAGCTACCACGAATCCATTTAAAGTCCTGATTGAACCATCAAGTGTCATCTTCAGTACATTAAATTGGTCCATTCCAGTAAACATCAGTGTCATACCCGTCAACGATGACATTGTGACGCCGCCAATGGACACTTTTGTTCGCCTTCGTCACAGTATTCAGAGTGGCGATACGCTCGGAACGTTTAATCTACCAAATGACGTGAGTGTCTACATAAGTGAAGATGATTATCCAGCAGTACATCTTTCCAATCGCTTTCTAGCTGTTGTAGAAGGCCTACGAAACGATAGTTATGGTATTTCGCTTCAATCTCAGCCCACTGACGATGTCGTTGTTCATTTTACACCACTGGATCCGTTTCTTCAAACGTCGCCCGATCAACTTGTGTTTACACCAAATGGATGGAATCATTCCAAGCTCGTGACTGTCATGGGAACCTTTACGACGTCCACAAGAGCAGCAACGAGTGGCATTCGCCATCATCTGACATCAACTGATGCGAATTACAACCAGCAAGACGATCAAATCTTTCCTCAAAATCAAATTCTCGTCTACTATGAACCGCTCACGATGGAGTCATGTATTCAACCATGTCGAGCTGGTTGGTTTCCAGTCGTCAACGTCACAACGGGAGACTCGCAATGCCTCGGCTGTCCACCAGGCCATTACTGTCCTGGATCCTGTACCGCGCCTTTATCGTGTCCTCGAGGAACTTCATCGACTGTAACGTTGGCCAACGACTCGAGTGTGTGTCAAGCTTGTGCTAAAGGAATGTATGCCCCTTCTCCAGGACTTTCCCTGTGTCTATCGTGTCCAGCAGGAGCCACGTGCAACGATACCACAGCGAGTCCACAGCCTTGTCCACCTGGTTCCTATTCCAACACCAACGAAGCCCAGTGTCATGACTGTCCCGCGGGAACATACAACAATCAAGTCTTCCAGTCTCACTGTACACTTTGTCCTCGAGGCTTTTACTGTCCAAAAGGCGCAATTGACCCCATTGCGTGTCTTGACGGCACGTACTCGATGAATCTCGGTGCTACACCTTGTACAACTTGTCCAGCGGGTTTTGAGTGCGTGGATCCAACGATTGGCCCCGTCGCGTGTAGTCAAGGAACCTTTTCGCTTGTAAACAGCACCGGTTGTACGGTCTGTCCCAGTGGTTATTCGTGCTCGTCTTCCGCTCAAGCGCCTCAGCCATGTGGAAGAGGATCTTACAGTGCTCTGGGCTCCATTTCATGCCAATTATGTCCTCGTGGTCACGCTTGCAACAATATATCGACATCCGAGCCTCTTGCCTGTGTCCAAGGGACGTACAGTAGTGTCGAAGGAGCCACAATGTGTCAGCTCTGTCCTGCGGGCTACAGTTGTGTCGACGTCGCGCAATCTCCAATGCTTTGTGAGCTTGGAAGCTACAGTATCGAGTCGCAACCAGTGTGTCACGTGTGTCCAGCTGGAACTTATTGTCCTGATCAATATACAGCCCCGGTAGCTTGTGCTCCCGGCACGTATTCAGTAGGAAATGCCACGGGATGTACGCCATGTCAAGCTGGTACGCCATGTGTGCGAAATGACGCTGCTCCCGTGCCTTGTGCCCCAGGATCGTACTCGATTGACGCCTTTACGCCTTGTGAACGGTGCGAGGCAGGCAACTCTTGCCCCTCGCCGTCACAACCTCCGATCAAGTGTGCACAAGGTACTTACAGTCTTCCAGGAGCAGTGGACTGTTTGTCTTGTCCTTTTGGATACTCGTGCACTCCATCGGGAACCTTGACCGCCTGTGCACTTGGACAGACGAATAGTCGAGACCATTCAGCGTGCATTGCGTGTCCTAAAGGCTACGATTGCTCGCCATTGAATAGTGCACAAACTCCGTGTGCTCTTGGAACGTATAGTCTCGAAGGAGATGGAGAGTGTCTGCAATGTCCAAAAGGGTACAAGTGTGTGACGACCATGGATCCTCCCGTGCAATGTACGAATGGAACGTACTCGATCCCGGGATCTATCGAGTGTTTGGACTGTTTAGCTGGCTTCTATTGTCCCCATCCAAGTTCCTTACCACTTGTCTGTCCAGCGTACCATTTTTCGACAAAAGCAAGCTCACTTTGTACACCATGTCCAGCTGGAATGGACTGTTCCTCGAGTGTCCTTCCAGTCCCATGTCCCACTGGAACGTACAGTCTTGGGCCTGCTTCCCCCTGTCTTTCATGTCCTGCTGGTTCCGCCTGTGGTAGTTCTACATCAGCCCCCACTCTATGTGATCCTGGAACGTATAGTGCTCCCCGTCAGGCCAAATGTACACCATGTGGCGCCGGGTTTTCCTGTCCACAGTCTGGCCAGACAACTCAGCTTCCATGTTTGACAGGGACATACGCTCTTGGTGGCGCTACAACGTGTACAACGTGTCCTGCAGGAATGCAGTGTCCCGTGACCACGCAAGCCATCAAGGAAGCGTGTCCTGCTGGAACCTATTCCTTAGGGGGTCAAGCCCGTTGTCTCTTGTGTCCACTTGGTTCCATGTGTCCAAGCGTTGATGGCAGCCAAAATGTTATCTGTGCTCCAGGCTCGTACTCTTTGGGAGGAGCCGTGCAGTGTACTCTCTGTCCAGCCGGTTCAGCGTGTCCTGACGCCCTCTCGTCTCCTCTTGTGTGTCCTGATGGGTACTATAGTTTACGTGGTGCCAAAGCGTGCAGTGCTTGTCCTGCTGGTTTTGCGTGTCCCGATCCAACGACCTCATTGCTTGTCCCATGTGCCAAAGGAACGTATGCCACTGGCGGAGCGAGGTCGTGTACTCCCTGTCCTGCTGGCTACTCGTGTTACTTTACCAACAGTTCGAGTCTCGAAGCGTGTCAAGCTGGCTATTACTCAACCATCGGGTCTGGAGCCTGCATCGAATGCCCACAAGGATACTATTGCGATGCTCCATCCGAAAACCCCAAGCTTTGTGCCGTGGGATACTACAGTCTACGTGCTTCCTCGAGCTGTCTTGCCTGTCCACCAGGTTACGAATGTCCACGATCTGATCAAGTGCCGCAGCCGTGTCCCATTGGGTTTTACAGTCAAGGAACTGTCGCTACCTGTCGCTCATGCTCGCCCGGATACAAATGTAGTCTTGCCTCAACGTCACCCACGCCGACAGAAGATGCGTGTCCAATGGGTGGCTATTGTAACCCTCCAACAACGTTTTCCCTCTGTCCCGCAGGCACTTTTGGCAATGTGACGGCAGGAGAGGTAGGAAAACGAAGAAACAAACCTCCTCCTTCGATACTAATGGTGAATAAATTTGTATGGCTAGAGTATTGACCACGCATGTGCGCCATGTCCTGAAGGCTCGTACTGTGAAATGGGCTCAACGCCACGGAACCAAACGACATGTCCCGCAGGCTTCTTTTGTCCTGAAGGCACGCAACGGGCAACTCAATATCCATGTCCACCGGGTACTTTCAATCCTGCAGCTGGTCAAAAGCATGCCAACGTTTGTCAAGTGTGTCCAGCGGGCTCGTATTGTCCGTTGGGAAGCTCAGTGCCTCAAATATGTCCACAAGGTTACTATTGCCTTGAAGGCACACGTTCAATGGACGCGTTTCCTTGTCCTGCTGGATCCTATAGTGGAGAACAGACGGGCTTGACGAATCAAATGCAATGCAAGCAATGTCCATTGGGTTCGTACTGTCCCGAAGCGAGTAGTGCACCCACAAAGTGTCCAGCAGGGACGTATAATCCAGAAACTGGAGCGGCAGATGGCCACGAATGTCGAGACTGTCCACCAGGATGGTCCTGTCCTCACGTAGGTCAATGGGATTATGTTGATCGATGTACTCAAGGACATTATTGTCCTGGAGGGACAGTCCTTGCCACGGATCATCCGTGTCCTGCTGGAACCTACACGGAGCAAATCGATCTCATACGGTCTCAAGACTGCACGATGTGTCCCGAACGCCATGCGTGTTTACAAGGCACAGGAGCAGCAACGCAACCCATGCTCGAGTGTGCGCCAGGCTTCTTTTGTCCAAATAGAACCTCCTATGCGACCGAGTTTCCATGTTTACCAGGTACTTGGAGCTCCAGCACCTTGCTTTCTATGGCAACAGAGTGTGAGATCTGTCCACCAGGCCAATTCTGTCAAGGAGGCAAAGCGTTCATTGACGGCGCTTGTGCACCAGGTCATTATTGTCCATTTGGAACGTCTTCGAGTGTACAATTTCCGTGTCCAAGCGGCACATATACCGCCAAGACTTGGCTCTTTGAGCCCAGTCAGTGCGACGACTGTCCTCCAGGCTTCTATTGTCCTGCAGGATCCGTCTCGCCCATTCCATGCAAGCCTGGAAGCTATACATCGCTGAATAATACGAAAACAGTGGGACCGGGAGACGTGTGGCCAGCCTGTGTGCTTTGTCCTGCTGGATCCTATTGTCTCGAGGCGTCGATACGTCCAGAACCTTGTGGCAAAGGCCAGTTCTCGACAAGTGGAGCCAAAGCCTGTTTACCGTGTGAGGCAGGATACTTTTGCAGTAGCGAGACCACAAGTGCAGCCAAGATGCGATCGAATGCACCTGGGTGGGCAAACCCGGGTGCTCTCTATGGAACTTGCTACAATGGCACGTACTGTCCATCAGGATTCGATCGAGAACCAGCGTTGGAAACCGATGCGTGTCCAGCTGGATCCTTTTGCCCGACCGCAACGCCAGCTCCCATCCTTTGTCCTGCAGGAACCTATAGCAATCTGACTGGTCAAGACAGTATAAGTGATTGTATTCCCACTCCTGCAGGCTACTTTAGTCTTGCAGGAGCTCTGGCACCAACAGGTAGCTGCCAAGCAGGATTCTATTGTCCCATACGGTCAACTTCGCAGACGCAAGTGCCCTGTCCTGCCCGTTTTTACCTTGATCGAAGTCTGGGTCAAAGTGAAGACGATTGTGCCCTCTGTCTCGCAGGCGCATACTGTCCTATCGGTACAGCCTACCCCATTGTCTGTCCTGCAGGCTATTATTGCCCCACAGGTCTTGCAAGTCCCGCACCCTGTCCAATTGGAACATATGCCAATTCCACAGGCTTACGTAAAGTTGACGAGTGTCTCCCGTGTCCACCCGGTATGTATTGTGACTCCACCGCTCGAACGGTTCCACGAGGACTGTGTGATCCTGGTTACTATTGTACACTCGGTGCTTCCACGTCTGCTCCGATCAACTACGCGTCTACTACTTTAAGTACTCGGTTCATGGGGGATTTATGTCCTCAAGGAGCGTATTGTCCATTAGGATCATCGAGACCGACCATGTGTCCATCAGGAACGTTTAGTAACTTGACAGGACTCGAGTCAATGAGTCAATGCGTCTCGTGTCCGCCTGGTAATTACTGTCAGAGTCCAGGACTTTTCGTCCCGTCAGGAAGCTGTGATCCTGGCTACTTTTGCATTGGAGGGGCTACTCTCCCGACTCAAATGGAATCACCACGTGGTTCATTCTCGCTTCAAGGGGCTACTGCTCCGTCACCGTGTCTTCCAGGACAATACAATCTCTATCCGGCTCAAGCTCAATGCGTCCAATGTCCTGCTGGGTTCTACTGCAGTGGACCAGGAACTACAAGCCCAACAGGTTGTCCAAGTGGAAACTATTGTCCTCAAGGTACCAGTCTACCACTCAAGTGTTCACCCGGAACGTTTGCAGCAGCTCTGAATCTTGTCAAACAGGAACAATGTGAACCCTGTCCTCTTGGAATGTATTGTGACTCGTACGGGCTTTCTGCTCCCAGTGGTCCATGTCTTGCTGGTTTTGTCTGTCTTGGTGGCTCGCCCCTTCCTACTCCTGTGGCTCAAACGTATGGGGATGTGTGCCCACGAGCGAGTTATTGTCCCGAAGGAGCGACAAGTGCAATACTCTGTCCAACGGGATCTTTTCGAGCGACAACCGGAGGGACAAGTCTTGCCTCGTGTTCTCCATGTCCCAGTGGCAAATATTGTAGTAATACAGGCTTAATCCAGCCGTCTGGCTCGTGTTTTCCGGGCTACTATTGTGTCTCGAACGCTTCGTCCCCCACACCAACCGATACCGTGACTGGAGCGATCTGTCCGGCTGGATTTTATTGTCCCCAAGCAAGTTCAGCTCCTATTCAGTGCTCAGCGGGCACATTTACTGGCAAAGAAGGTCAAGCCGCGTGTGAAACGTGTCCCATGGGCTACTTTTGCGATGGCATTGCTACAAGGACGTATGTTGAGTGTCCGATGGGCCACTTTTGTCCTCAAGGGACAGCAGCAAGCCCTTTACCGTGTCCAATTGGCACGTTTAGCAACAATTTGCGCCTTACAAACGTAACCGAGTGTCTGGAATGTTTACCAGGGTTTTACTGTGATAGTTTACGTCTCGTCCAGCCTACAGGCCTCTGTGCTGCGGGATTCTACTGTCCAGCAAAATCAGAGAGTGCATTTGGCAAGAATCAAGACAACGACATGCTCTTGTGTCCACGTGGGTTTTATTGTCTCGAAGGCACGGCCTGGCCACTTCCGTGTCCTCGTGGGACCTATTCGAATCGAACGGGACTGGTCCAAGCCTCCGAGTGTGTCTATTGTGATGAAGGATCCTATTGCAGTGATAGTGGACTAGCGACTCCATCAGGAGTCTGCGATCCAGGCTACTATTGCCAGCGTAATAATACGCAATCGAATCCATCCTCTGGTGTCGTCACACTTGTCATGACGCCCAACGTGACCATGTCTTTGGGGGGACAAGCGTGTCCCCTTGGCTCGTATTGTCCCAAAGGTTCTGTCCGTCCACTCCTGTGCCCAGAAGGATCGTACACCAACGTCATGGCCTCTTCAACGTGTCAAAGCTGTCCTGCCGGCTACTTTTGTCCCTTAGGGTGCACTGATTACTTGACCACTCCATGTCCTCTCGGTCACTATTGCCTTGCAAATACCGAGCGAGGGACGCAATTTCCATGTCCACCAGGGACGTTTGGCAATCGAACAGGATTACAAGCCCAGTCACAATGTACGCCAGCTCCAGGTGGGACGTTTGTCGAGGACTTTGCGGCAAGCAAACCATCCGGTCCATGTCGTAGTGGCTTTTATTGTTCCGGGGGATCAGCAACAAGTACCCCCGTTGAAACTACAAGCACAGGAGGTCCATGTCTTCCAGGATCCAATTGTCCTGAAGGTTCGGCCATTCCAATCGTATGCAATGCAGGATCGTACTGTTCGTCGACCAATATTGACGCAGCTTTACCATGTAATGAAGGTTTTTATTGTGTCCAAGGATCCTATACTGCCAGTCCAACACGTCAATCGAATGCCCTCGGTCTCATTGGTGATATCTGTCCAAGTGGACACTATTGTCCCCAAGGAACGAGCAATCCCATTCCCTGTCTTCCTGGTACATTTGCCGAGACGACACAGAATTCAAACGCCACCTTTTGTCTTCCTTGTCCTCGTGGTTTCATTTGCCGGACATCAGGCCTTAGTAAACCGTTTGAACAATGTCCCGCGGGCTTTGTCTGTGCTGGTGGCGAAAGCACTGCAACGACATTGTGTCCTCAAGGGTTTGAATGTCCAGAAGGATCGTTTGAGCCACATCCGTGTCCAGCAGGAACGTTTGCCGATGAAACTGGACTTGGAGCGTGTAAAGTCTGTCCCGAGCGCTATTATTGCGACCAAGAAAGCAGTGCTCCCATCATCTGTCCTCAAGGCTACTATTGTCCTCAACAAACGTCGTCGTCAACGCAGTATCCGTGTGTAGTAGGCACATTTGGCGATCGACGAGCTCTCGCCAGTGCAAACGAGTGTGCTTCGTGTCCACGTGGTTACTTTTGTTCTGGTTTTTCTCCAACGAATACAACGTCCGGGACATGTGCACCCGGGCATTATTGCAGTGGCAATGCGACGACAGCAGAGCCAGTGGATGGCATTACCGGTGGCCTATGTGACGGTGGTTACGTTTGTTTCGGGGGAGCGGGGGTCCCTGATCCCATCGATGGCATCACAGGAAGCCTCTGTGAACGTGGTTACTATTGTCCACAAGGTTCAAGCACTCCAAGTCGCTGTCGAAAAGGAAGTTACAATAGTTTGGAACAACAAAGCAGCTGTGCTACGTGTCCTGCCGGTAGCTATTGTGACACGAACGCGACATTGCCAGTCCCATGTCCTCTGCGTTCGTATTGCCCGGAAGGAATTGAAGAGCCAATTGCGTGTCCAAATGGGACGTATGGACATGAGCTGGGCCTTGCAAGCGCCACTGACTGTGCTCCATGCAGCGCAGGGAACTTCTGCGTCGCGGGAACCCTCACTGCGTCCTGTACGGCTGGCTATTACTGCAAAGTACACAATGATCAACCGAATCCAATGAATTTGACTACCTTGACATGGCAAAACGAGCGTGGAGGACCTTGTCCGATCGGGTATTACTGTCCCGAAGGCGTCGTGGCTCCTCTTCCATGTCCAAGCAATACCTCACGTCTTGAACGCTTTGGGATGACTTTAAGTGACTGTACTTCGTGTCCAGCAGGAAAGACGTGTGATGACGGCACGAACACGCTGCCATGTCCTGCTGGCTCGTACTGTCCTTATAGTATGGGGGCTATACCTTGTCCAATGGGCACATACAATCCAGACGAAGGGAAAACGATCCTGGAAGAGTGTGGAGCTTGTGACGCGGGGAAAGTATGCAATCGAACAGGGATCATTACCTTGACAGACTATGATTGCCCTCGAGGGCATTATTGTCCAAAGGGTTCAAGTGAACCTCAACGTTGTCCTGCTGGAACTTATCGAGGTCTTCAAGGAGGAAAAACTATCGAAGACTGTTTTTCTTGTCCAGGAGGATCGCATTGTACGGAAGGAACGATCGAACCTGTGGTCTGCAATGCTTCGACCTATTGTCCTGTCCACTCAGGCTCTCCGTTCGTGTGTCCTGGTGGCTTTTATTGTCTCTATAACACCACAAATCCCATCGTTTGTCCCGAAGGATACTTTTGCTTCCCGGGAGTCGCCTTGCCTTCTACTTGTACCCTTGGACACTATTGTCCGCCAGGAACAAGCACTCAAGTTCCCTGTCCACTCGGATATTTCGGTCGAGAAACTGCATTGAATGGAGCGTATACATCCCTCTCTTCGTCGTGTCAAGAGTGTCCTCCCGGAACGTTTGGTATCGACGTGAATCGCACACGTTGTGATGCGTGTTTAGAAGGTTATGTGTGTCTTGGAACGACGACAACCAAGGAACCGACACGTCGAGACGTCGATCGAGGCTACATTTGTCCTCCTGGCTACTATTGTCCAGCCCAGACTTCATCCGAGCTTCCATGTCCAAGTGGAACCTATCAACCCAACTATCAAGCTGGCAACTTGTCGTCGTGCTTGCTCTGTCCTCCGAATTCGTATCAAAATGCAGTGGGACAACAAAGTTGTTTGCCTTGTTCAACAAGTGCATTTGCGCCCGTTGGGGCGACAACTTGCTCGTGTATTGGGAATCATCGTGCATTCCAATTGACTGATGGCTATTGTATCTGTGAACCAGGTTTTGAATTCTACGATCAAGACTTGATCCTCCGGAGTGATGAAGATGGTAGTGTCGATTGTCAGCCAATTGTCTACGATCGATGTCGAGCTGGTCAAGTGCGTTCAAATGATGGATCATGCGTCTCAGCTTCAAGTAAAGCTTGTGATCGTAGCTGTAACAATGGGACGGGCACGTACGTCCCCAGTCTTGGGGTCTGTCAATGTGAGAACCAGCCAGATCTTGATACAATTTGCAATTCAAAGTGTCGAGAAGAAGCACCGCAGATTCAAGTGAATAGCTCGACAGGTCAACTCCAACTCTATTATCCCGTGACGGATGAAATTGTCCCTATGCAGGACCAAGAGAATAGCAACAATCTCGTCTCGAAAGTCGCTTGTCCTTCAAAACGTTCGTGTCAATTACATTCACTCGCTGTCGCCTCGTCGGGCTTCTCAGGCTCGTATGATGTCCCTCCAGTGCTCTTGAAAACGCCCCAAAGTCGACGATTAAGCACGGAAAAAGCATCAGCCTCTTCCTCGTCGATCCCCAATCCCATGGTCTGTTTGTCCATAGGAGATGGTCTGCTCTTTGACTTGTCAGTCCCTCGTTCGTATCCCATTTACTTGAAAGACTCGATGCTGAATACGAATCCAAGCTTTGATTATGGAGCTTTCCGGGCCCTTGCTTTAAAGGTTAATGGAAACACGAGCACTGTCACGGCTTTTGCTTTCTCCTTTACCGAGCCAGGAACGTATGTCTTTGGTAATTCCCTCAATGCTGGAGCTCAGACCATTATCGTCGTCATGAAAGCTGGAACAAGTTGTCCAACGGAAGCTCCCATTCTCCCGCTCAATGAGAAAAACTTGATCACTGTCAGTGCCAAACGACGTACTGATGGTCTCATCTTGGCACCAGACTGGGGACTCATTGTAGGCCTCTTAGGTGGCTTGATGGGTATGATCCTAGTTGCCATTGCTGGAATGTATTATTTCCGAACCAAGAGCTGGACAAGTACTGCAGCAAACCACAAGGATGGAGGATACCGTGTCAAGAGCAAACAGATGAATCTCGCGACAATGCGTTCGAAAGGGATTGTGGCAGTAAATACCAGCGACAAGAGTGGACCGGATACGCGCTTTGAGACAGCGCCAGTGATGAAACAACTTGTGCTTGGCAATGAGAAACCAACGGACGAGTGGAGACATTGGGAGGAGGAAGATCTTGATACGCGTGAACTGGTTGACCGATTGCAGTTCCATCATGACAAGGTGATTGTCACTTTGGAGGATCAAAAGGGTGACGTCAAGCACTTGATGCACCTGTTACAAGCTGAAATGATTGAGCTCAAGAGACTGTTTCTGAATGCACTGATGACCACCAACCTGATGGTAATATCACCACCACTTGGTAGCAAAAGCGAGACACTGGGAGCAGCTCTTCCAGTCAATGGATTGACTAGATGGCAACAAGCAGATAAGGAGAATTTTGTGGTGGAAAAGCTGGAGCGAAATCGACTCGATCGAGAGCATTTTCTAGCGGAAAAGACTGCCAAATTCGAGACCTTAAAAGCTGGACTTAAAGACATTCAAGACTGGGGATCCAAGGTAGCCGAAATGACTAGTGCCTTAGTTCATGACATGGCTATTGTCTCCAACGATGCAAAGGAACCTGAAGATACCAGTACAAACGACGCGTCGACGTGTCTTGGACAGATTCGTACGGTGCTTGATACCTTACAGACGTTGCTAGGATCGGATCCTATGACGCAGACATCCTCGTCACTTGTTGACCTTATCAAAGCGGAAAAAGGTCGTCGAGAAGTGGTCAAGTTTGTACTGGAAGCGTCTCAACGCGCCCTTTTGCCTCCTTCTGCCCAGGACACGGCAATACAACACCTTTTGGAGCTACATGATCAAGTCGAACGAGCTCGAAGCGACGAGGATGAAGCGCTGCTGGCTATGCTGCCTCTCTTACAAAAATTTGGCACCGTTCTTCCCCATGTACTGGCGTCGCTCGACGATTACGCAGCCAACTTTCGGCGTGACTTGGAAACTATTCGTGAAGAACAGAATCCTGTCAAGGAACGTGGTCTTGAAACACAATTGCAAAAGCGACTTAATAAGTTACTTAATGAAATAGCAGCTGGAGCACAAACGATCAACCATAAGCTGGAAAATGAAGCAACGCGTGGCTTGAAGCTCTGTCAAGTCACTCAAGAGGCAAACAGCCAGCTCAGTCGAGCGGTAGAAGATGCTAAAGAGGAATGGACAATGGCTCAGAACAACAAGGAGAACGATCGGGCCCTTAAAGTAGCTGACATTCGATCGCAGTCACTTGTTTTATCACATGAAGAAGCTCCAACTCACCTGCAAGACACCACGGTCTTTGAAATCAAGGAGCTTCTAGCTGAGCTGACGACGTTACTTCGGACTCATGGAGTGCAATCGAATATGCCATCTGCTCAATTGCTGTCTACAACAAGAGCAGAAGCAGCGTATCAAGGGGTTGCGAAGCCACGGCAGCTAGATGAAAGCATCCATGAGACTCAGAAGACACAAGCGGAGCATCAAAATGATGAAGACGAAGCGAATGGTTTTGGTTTTCAATATGATAAAGAAGCAGAAGAATCGCTCGAGCTGCACTTTAAGGAAGAAGAGGTGGCCATTGAAGAAGAATATCTGAAGGAATTATCAACATTGGAGAAGGAGTTTAAAAGGAAGAGAAACAAACCTGATGACGTGTTTCCTGACTGTTCCGACACGATGCTCTGTGACTTTGAGACGATAATAGAAAACAGGGAAAGTTTCGAGCCAGAGCAAGTGCCACTTGAAAGTGCAGAGACTGAGAGCGAGACGTTTGAAGACGAACATGCCGACATTGTGGCACAACTTGATGACGTTTACGCTCAAGCTTGGAAAGACCGCGTTCGGATTCTAGAAAAGGAGAGGGATGTACTTGGAAACAAGACGCATCATCTAAAGACCAAGTTGAGGAAGCGAAAGGAAGTACTCTTGGAAGAGATAGTGGAAAAGCAAGATCAGATGGACGCGTTGCAACAGGAAGCAGTGACTGCTTCCTTGCAACAATTACGCGACCAAGTGGAGACGTATCGACAGATAAAGGACTCAAGTGTTCCCGATAAAGTCGAAAAGCTCGTTGTGGCCGCTCGAGATGCTAAATGGAAGGGTAAGAATGATCTTTCCCAAGCAAATGTCGACCTCCAGCACTTGCGAAGCGCTTTCGAGCACGACTTGATGGCTCTCAAACGAGAAATTGAGAGCAAACAACAACGTTTCGTGGCTACACAGAACTCACAAGCGGATGTTTCGAGTCGCAATGCTGAGGTACAAGGGGCAAACTTGAATGAACATGTCCTTGACCAAGTGCAAGAAAAGTATTTGGCGTTGCAAGAACAAGTAGAAGAACGCAAAGCTCAAGCAACAATTGCTATAGCTGTCGCCGATTCTCAAGTAGCTTATCTTGATCAAGTCGAGAGACTCAAGGCTGCAACTGATCCAGTGGATGATGATACATTACAAAGGCACCTCAAATTGAGAGAGAAAATGCTATTGGAAGTCCTTACGGATCAACTGCCTGGACAGATTGAGGGCGAAACCCAGCGAGCGTTTGATAAATTGCACGCAAACTTTGTTGTGGCATCCAATGAACGTCGCCAAGAGCTTGAAGCAGACGCCGCCAGTCGCAAAGCCAAGCTCGTTGATAAACTACATCGACGGCAGTACAAGAAGCAGGTGGCGTCACTCGAGCAAGAACGTACCGAAATGGACAGGAATTTGACGACAAAGCTTGCTGAGCTTGATGAAATCGAGGGGAAAATGAGCAAACAACTTGCAAACGAGTTGGCTTGTGCACTGCATGAACGAGGCAAACAAGTGGCAACGTATCTTCGACAAGAGTATAACGAGGCTTTCAGCAAGCTCAAGCCTGAAGACGAACAAGGTGAAAAGAGATTGGAAAAGGTTGTGGCAAATGCACTTGATCAGCTTCAAGATGAAGCTTTTCAACAAGAGAAAACAGCAATGGAGACTCGAAAAGAGCTGGAGCGCGAGATGGAACGGTTTAAAGAGGAAAGGGCAAAGACGCTGGCGAAGCTGACGCATACATTGGAAGCAGAAAAGCTTCGTCAAGAACAACGATTACAGCAGCGTTTAGCCCAGAGACAGCAAAGTCGAATCGGTTCTTTGTCGAACGAACCGGTTGGTATAATTGCAAAAGACCAGGAAGAGATTGAAAGAGAGCGACTTGAAGAGCAGTTAGAGGCCCAAGCACAGCGTGCACTCGAGGAAGAGCGTAGTACGCAACAGGAATATCACGATCAATTGTCCCAACGACTTCGAGAGGTTGGTATTGTCGAAGCTGCGGCTCGTGCAACCATTCAAGCTCTTGAACAGGCTCGAGAAGAGTATACGAAAAAGGCTCAAACGTTGGAGAAAAGTAGAATCATGGACCAAGAAATCGCAAGAGTGCAAGACTTTCATGTCCACAGTCTAAAGTCTCGATATGAACAGTTGGAAGCTGAGAAAGCAGCGCGTAAAGCTGCGCTGGTAGATCGAATTGAACGAAAACGACGGGTAGCAGCAGGAACGACAGGTGATTTGGCGCCCACGTTAGTGTCAGAAGAACAGCGAGAGCTTGATGTGCTTGAACACGATGAAAAGGTGACAGAAACAGAGTTGAAAGCAGCAATAGAACGAGAAAAAGAGATGGTTCGAAAGGCTTTTCAAGAAGCAAAGGACCTGGGGACGGCAGAGATGAAAGAACAGCTCGCAGCATTTAAGCGTCTACAAGAAGCAGAGGCGGTCAAATTCGAGCAATCGCTTGGTGGAAACCTAGAGTTGGAACGAGCAGCAGAGCAAGAACGACAGCGCTTTGCCGCCCACCAGCTACAGGAGCTCACTGCTTTGGCTCGGAGACTGATGAGGGAGGCTGAAGCTCAGCGTTTGACTGCCATCGACATGCAAGCAGCAGCTGAAGAAAAGCTAAAGCAGTTAGAAAAGGAACAAATGCGTGAACGGCGAGCTTTAACCGAAACAGCTCAAGATGAAGCGATGGGTGAGGAAGAAATGATGATGAACCAGACAGCAGCATGGGCTCAAGTACGAGAGCGACAGGAAGAGGCCGTACGTTTAGCTTCTAATCAAGTGCGAGAAGCTGCAGCTGCAGTGGCAAAAGCAGCATCAGCTTCGAAAGAGGCTCAAGACGAGATAGAACGTGTGACAGCTGACTTTGATCATCATCGTCGCAGTGCCCAACAGCTTCAAGTGGCCGAGATGGTTCACTCAAAGCGTAAACTTGCTGACCGCTTAGCAGAGAAGAAAGGCAAACAGCAAGTCAAGGTACAAGACTCTGAGAAAAGAGAAGAAACGGCAGCTGGCAAGGCTCGACAAAGTGTAGCTGATGAAACAGAAGAATTGCAAATTGAAGCGCAGTTGGCAGCTTGTCGTCAAGCCCATGAAGTTGAATCTGCCAAGCTACGGCACTCGTTGCAAGTCGAACGTGATCGTCAAGAGCGTGCGTTGTATGAACGAATTGCAAGAAGAAAAGCGAAGCGCGGGTAGCCGATGCACAAACAGTGGCAAAAGGTAATGGAAAGACTGCAGACGAGATGGAAGGAAAACAGCAGCAGCAGGATGAAGAAGAAGCAGCGTTGGCTGCAGCTTTGGAAGTCCAGGAACGAGAAGCATGGGAAGCTTTTAACCGCAAACAGGAGGAAGATCTGCGTGTGCTCCATGAACGAAAGCAAGAACAAGAGCGTAAACGTGCGGCACAGCAGCACCAAGTGGCTCAAGAAGAACTTAAACGACTTGAAGAAGAGCATGAGCGTGAGCTGCAGGCTTTGACGATGTCGCTTGCTAAAGAACAAAGTCGTCAAGAAGAAAAACTACAGCAGCGAATTGCTCAGCGACGTGTACGCAAACAACGCGAGGAAGAGGAGGCGGCCTTCAAGCGTGCAAACGTCGAGAAGAATCGTGCCGATGCCGAAGAAGGAGCTCGTGTGGCTGCTGAGCGAGAGAAAACGCAAGCGTTGGCTGAGGCTCAAGCTCAAGCAGACGCAGAGGCAGAGAAGAAGGAACGAGAAGAAATTATTGCACGTATAGCGAGACAGTTGGAAGCAGAACGAGCTCGGCAACGACATGAAAAGGAGGAACTGGAAGCGCGATTGGAGCGAGTCGCAAAGGAACAAGCTGCTCAACGAGCTGAAGCATTAGCCCAAAAACTCCAGCAACAGGCTTCCGAGACAGCGGACAAGATGATTCGTGAATTTGATACGAATTTGCGTGAACTGCGAGAGACACATAGTGCCGATAGTGCTGCTCAGAAAACACGATTAGAGTCGCGAATTGCTGCCAAGAAAGCTCGAAAACTGCGTGAGCTTGAAGAAAAACGCGAGCTGGAACGTCAACGTTTGCATGTTCGTCAACAACAAGAAGCAGAGGATGCGCTAAGAGCAGCAGCACAGGAGCACAAGGGAGCAAGACCTGACGAGTTTGTACATACGTCTACATTCGCTGACAACAAAGACGACGCGAGGACTCAAGCTAGTCAACAAGAGCAGGATGTCGCTGCAGTTCAAGAGCTGTTTACTCACGGATTGGTGCCACTGAAGCTGTCACTTTTTGGAGCGATCGAGCTAGTTGTAGGAGCTCGACAAGAGCAAGAGTTAGCGACTGAGCTAGCCGAGCTTGCAACGAAAAAAGTCGAGCATTCAAGCCGAGAAGTGCAACTTGTGAGTCAAGAGAAAGCTGCTCGTAAGACACAGGCTTTAAGTGAATTGTCTCGACAGCGAAACGATAGGGATGTGGCACAAGCTGAGATTACACGCGTGTTGGAGCAAATTGACTCGGAATTTGCGGAAAAGCTACGACAAGTGGAGCATCAAGTGGCAAAAGAAAGCGTGGAAATCAAGCAGAATGTGGAAAAGCGTGTCAAAGATCGACATTTGAAAGAGGTGGCGTACTTGTTGGCTCATTTTGATTTGCAGTATAAGGATGAGGTCAAGAAAGCGCCATCAGTAACGACACAAATGCAATTACTTGAAGAGCTACAGGACCCAACGACGTCGCAGAGTTTGGCAGCACAAGTAGTGAAACGTTTGGAAAATACGATTGAAAAGCGTCTAGCAAAGATCGAAACCTTGATGGCAAGAATTGAGCACATTGAGGACAAAAAATATCCACGAGCGAATGACAATGTGAAAGAGAATCAAATTGGTTCAAACAGCTATCGACTTGCCATTGCACAAGCTGCAGTGAGTGGCTGTGGATTGGAGAAACGGCGTGAGGTCGATAATGATGCAACCATTTCTTTACTCTCGTTTGGAGTGGTGGATGTTCGTGACATTGACACGTTAAGTCTCGTCCAAGTATCTGCTAGTCAATTGAATGAGCAACTACGTGCTCGATACGATTTTGCAGAGTTATTGCTGGATACGATGACGAGAAAAACAAAGGAAGGGGAGGCTACTTTGACAATTGTCGAAAATTTCGGACGTGAAAGCATGTGGAAATTATGCGAGTTTATGCAATACGAGCAAAGCAAAGAACCTCACGGACTACGCTCTTTTATCGACTTGTCGAGTACAAACCCTTTCTCAGGACAGCTTGGCATTATCATATGCCACGCACTACACACAAGCTTGTGCACACACGAGTACCTCACTGAGCCCAAGATCCCACATTATGCATCTTGATGCGATGTATCAATGTTTTTCACTCAAAATGCATTAGAGAGAATGCTCTACTGAACCTCATCGATTAGCAAGAAAAAAAAAAAGTTTGATAGTGAATCGAGTGAAAAAGACAACGGAAAAGTTGAAAAGGGACATTGGCAAGCACGTGTACAAGAGATGGAAAGATTTTTGACCGGCTTTGAGAACCCGAAGACTGTGTTACAATCGGTGGGTAATATGGAACAATTCGAGCGAAATGAATTGGATGCGTAAAGGCCTGTGGAGATCGGTTCTAGCAGCGCAGGAGAAAATTGACACCGCACTTAAGATGGCAAAATGTGTTACCGGTAGTAGAAAGAGGGTGATCAATTGAGTTTTGGAGATGCAATTTACGCATACTGAAGTGCGCTAAACACAATACTCGTAATTACTGAATATGGTGCTGGAAGTCGTTAAGTGAACTTTTTTTAGGAATGTCGGGCCAACGTAGCTGACAGATTTTATGTACATGTATTGCAAATCATCATTCAAGTGAAAACTTCTGCTGGATTTTGGATCCCACATAACAATTGCGCGAAGCAAATGTCATTTGTTGCAATGCGTTCTAAATACATTGAACCCGGTACGAATTGTTTGTTGTTGTTTAACAATGGCGTCAACACGATTACGCTACTGAAATCCTGAAATCCGACAATGCCCTCCGAATCCTGATACCGTACATGTGTAATATTTACAACCCCTCAGATGACGAACTTGCACTCGATGATGTTGAAGTCGCGGGTATCCACCTCACGTGCGTACTAAGCGCTGAAATTTCGAGGGGTTTGGCAACAGTTCGAGTTCTCCCGAGCTGGGTCTATTCGCTGGCACAAAACTGAAAACAATACGCAGTTGAGCTAGGTTTCAAACATATAATACCCTAATTGGAGGATATTCAAACAGCATAACAAAGCCAGTTTTTAATTTCTGTTACGTACTACGCGTTGTCGTTGATACAATACGCTCGGTGGTAAATGTATCATCACTTCGAAGTAGTATGCAAGGTGCTAATAATGGTGCTGCATGCGACACCACACTTGTATCATTGGATTTTTAGCTCCAACAATACCGTGAATATAAGCTTTCATGTGTTGCATTTTACCCTGGTCCTGACGCAGGCAAATGATCATTTAACCTCAGAAATATTTCAAAGACAGATAAGACACGTGTTAAAATGCCCTCTAAACTCATTGTCGAATTTTCGAGAAGAAACAGATGACTTTTTTTAGGCAAAGCTTCAACGAGGCACAAAAAAAGGATTTGCCAGGAACTACAGTATCCACCATGAATCATCGATCGACGGCAAGTTTATCCTGCAAAATATGATACTGAGAAACTGGTATCACCTGCTGACTCCTCTGCTGAAACTTATTTTCTCTTTCATAGCTGTTTCACCTGCAATTTTAAATATATTTGAATCAGCAGCACGAATTAATTATCAAAGGTAAATTGTAACGCTAAACGTTACACATCGAGCAGGGAGAAGACGGTGCCATTATTGAAAGGAGGAGTTAAGGAGCGTCTGCAACGGCAGTGCGTCGCCCTTTGTTAAGAGACTAAGCGTCTATCCGCTAGAGTAAGAAACCAAGAGCTCGCGTGTTGCCCTCGGCCGCGGCGTCTGCTCCGTGGCGTCGACTTGTGTCATTTGCTGACGGTGGACGTGCCGCGTGTCCGTCCGCTTACGCGGCCATTGAACGCGCGGCAGACAGGAACGTTATCAGTTAATGATGATCAAAAGTGATGACCATCATAGAGGACCCACCAGTAAAATATTGCTATTTGTCGTTGTGTTTGGCGTGCTACTGCTATTGGGACTCGTGAACGCCAGATCAGACTACTCGTATACAACGACACAGTTTCCCGACGTGGTGGTAGCTGGCGGTCTCGATGGCCACGTGTACGCAATCAATGCGTGGTCTGGTCAAGTTTTGTGGTCGTTCGACTCGGGTGGTCCCATGGTAGACTCATCGCAGTGTGTGGGCGTCAATCCGACCACATCGCCGGACATACCACCCAATTATCAATCAGCGACAGCAAAGCCTCATCAAGAGCCAGAAGCGCGTGTGGACGTCGATGGAAGCGTTCACGTTGCGACGACTCATGCCGATAACCATAGTGTGGAGAACGGGTCACTAATTCAGCAGCGCACCGCGGCAGTGGTAGCCAACACTGCCTTTATGTCGCAATTAGTGCCATCGTACGATGGCAGATTCTATTACGTTTCAAAGAGTAAAGTGAAGGAGCTAGAAATGACGATGGCTGATATTGCCAATATGAATGGTCCTGTACGTGTGGCAGAGGAGTCAAGTCTGAATACTGTGACAGCAGATATTTTGCTCTTTGGCGAGAAAAAGATGGAGATATTTGCATTGGATACCGTGAGTGGCTTCCGTCGCTCCTATTCATCGTCTACGGCTTCGGCTGGGATGTCGAGTGAAATTCTATTTGGCCGCTCGGACTTCATGACGAGAGCTGTTCATACTCGCAATGCTTCGAATTCTCGATGTTTTAAAATTTCGGAATTCTTTCTCGACTTTGAACAGCAGGCACGATGCTCTGTAGGTGACAGTGGCCACAAAATGGTTCCAGAAATTATCGTACTGCCCAAGGATCCTAACTCTGCATTAGAGGATGAAGGTTCGACTATTGTGGCGTTTGATCCCTGGACAAATGAACAGTTATGGGAATTCGAAATTCCGAACTTTGATGTCCTTGCCGTATATGGAGTATCGACGTTCCGTGGCTTTATATTTTACAACTGGAAGGTGAAAGGTCCATCATCGACTGCCTCAAGACATGAGCACCCCACAAATCAAGTTGCCGCATGGAATTCGTATCCCAATCAGGATTCCAGTCGTTCTCTACAGCCAATGACAACTGAAGAGCAAAACAAGAAGAATTCTTTGGTTGACCAGCAATTGGTGCGTGTGATGCCACGCTCGTGGAGAGCCATAGAATCACGATATCGATTGCGTCTATTGGGAAATAATTACTTTCTCGAATCCAGTGGAAGCGATGGTGTGGCTTTTAAGCACGACAACCCTCCGATGAACTTTGACTCACCCACTTTCCACCGCCAATCATCAAGTGATGCTAGCGATCATCACAAAGAGTCTGAATTCTCCCGCCACGGACGAACTTTATGGGAGCCGATTGTCAATAATGGCAAACCAGGTGTGTTCATCACGTACACACACGTGGGGGCGATGCTATTGGGTGTGGCGACTTGCGGTATTTTGTTAGCTTGGGGGTGTTACTTTAAAGGGTTGTCAGCTTCATTCGCGCAGTCGGCGATTAAAACTATGGATCAGAGCCAGTTTTTTACGTCACATGTTCACCGACTTGTTATACAACGTCCGGGAATGGACGACGTTACCATTTCAAGTGTAATCAGCCGCTCGCTAATGATGAACGCCCTAGGCTTGGATGACCATGTACCTTATCTAGAGAACGGCGATACTGTAAGCGTTTTGTCGGCAGAAATGAGCGCAAGGACTGAGCTTGCAGCTGAAACTCTGCTTATGGAAAGATTTTCGCGTTTAGCTGCCAACGAAGCTGCCGCCGTTCTACTTAATGGTAGGCATATTGGAGAAAAGCGAAAGCTTCTGGAAGGCGATGGAACTTCATCATCGACTTTATCCTTGACAGACATGATTGTCAGTAATGTGTCGACGTCATCTTCCGTTGTTCAGATTTCGTGCCAAGGATCTTCACTTGCGAGTAGTAGACTAGCGCTTCCATATGCTGCAGAAGAAAACCTGTCCGAGAAAGATATTTCAGCGGTCTACAAGGTGTTGCCGCCTGTAGGCAAAGAAGATGCAGATGTTATTTTTTCAGACTTCGAGTGTGTGTATGACAATGAGCGCTTCAAGTTGGCAGATTCAGATGATGATATTTTTAATGAGGGCGACGTCTCTACAGCAACCATGAACGGAGAAAAGTCGATAAGTTCCTCTGGAGAATCGACAACAGGAAGCTACTGTAGCAACAGTAACAGTAACAGTAGCCACGGGTCAAGTGGTGGCGATGGAATAAAGTCGAATGCTCAAGAATCTTGCGAGTCATCCTCGTCTGAATCGGGAACGTCTTCAAACGAAGCAGAGGTTCTATTTCCGTTTGTGTGTCAGAGTCGTTTTGTGAACGAGTTTGAAGAACTATCAGCAATTGGCAAAGGTGGGTTTGGCCAAGTAATGCTCGCCCAAAACCGATTGGATGGACGCAAGTATGCGATCAAACGAGTCGGCCTTAACTTGAAAAATCAGACATCCAAGACTTTGCAGAAGTTTCTGCGCGAAGTGAAGATCTTAGCGCTGCTTGACCACCCTAACATTGTACGGTACTACCAAGCGTGGCTGGAAAAGGTTGAGGTAAGCGTAAAGGCGACATCGTTGTCGCCATCATTGGTTGCGTCCGACACAAGCTCAGTTGGTGCTCTCGCAAATGCTAAAAATTATTCGACGAGTAATCTCCTTGCTCCCATCTCGGAATTGGACTTCTCAGTGAACCAACGCCGGCTTGGCAGTAATGGAAGCATGATGAGCGATACTGATGATGGGTTCGACTGGGAACGCGGATCATCTACTGAGTCTAAAAATGACGATGGGTGGAAAGAAGAGGATGTTGTTGTGCAAAATAGGCGTCGCACGAATAATCTTCCTTTTCGTTTGTCTTCATCTCGTCCCCCCGTTACCCATGGCAGCGATGGTGATTCTTCGTTAAATACGGTGGAAAAGTGTGATCACTGGCTGTACATCCAGATGCAGTATTGTGCTGGTCGCAATTTGGCAGATTATCTCGCTGTTCCGACTCGTCCGATGGGGTTGTCTCGGATGCTAAAGATCTTTGTGCAGATTGCAAGCGCACTTGCGCACGTGCATTCATGTGGACTGATTCACCGCGATCTTAAACCAGCAAATATCTTCGTTGCTGATGTCGAAAAAGACGAAATTAAACTCGGAGATTTTGGTTTATCACGTTATGCTGCAAATGTGAGTAACCTAAATACCTCGGCAAGTTTTGATGACCAGCAAGGACTTTCTGCCAATGGCTTACGGGAATCTCCTTCGTCTACATCGATGTGGTCAAACGTGTCAGAGAGCAACGAGGTTACTGCCGGTGTTGGTACGTATCTCTACGCAAGCCCTGAACAAGTTGCAGGCAAGAAATACAATGCCAAAACAGACATTTACTCATTGGGAATGATTCTTTTTGAGCTGTGTCACGAACGGTTTGGCACGACAATGGAGCGGTACATTACCCTTCGCGAAGCACGTGACGGCAAATTCCCTACCGACCTCCTAGCGGCAAAAAGATGTCCGGAATTGTTAGACATGCTTCGCAAGTTATTAAGTCACAGCCCAACCACTCGACCAACAGCAGATGAAGTTGTTCAATGGGGGCAAATGATGTACGAAACTAGTCTTGCCCAGAAAGCTATGGAGATTGTGCGCTCGCCTCGTAGCCTGGATATGGTGGCTAGAGGTGCAGCTAGTGCTTACCCCTTCATGCCAGGCATTGATCATCTCATGGCTGACGTTGTTGAGACGGTCGTCACCACCACCACCTTTTCATTGAAGGTAGAGGCTGCAATGGAACATTGTAGTGGAGAGGATGGTGGTGAGCGCCGCTTGCCGAACCATAATTTATTGAAGCAAGTGTGCGACGTGATAGCTGGTATTCACAATGGAAAGGTCGAGATTAAAAAATGTGGACTGCATATGGAGAGCGAAGGGGTCACAATTCTAGAGTTTGAATTGGATCCGCAGGGCGCACTCGCAGATGCGCCTGACAGCGATGTAGCTGGCTCTGTGGTAATGGCGATCGAGGCTCTCTCTGGAGTGCATATCGTTCATCGTGTGAGCAAGATTGATTGAAGCTTGACACTTTCAAGGAAGTATGAGTTAGTTGTTCAATTCGGAGTACAATAAAAATACCCGTCCTGCTTTTGCTATCATAATATATAGCGACAGTACTATGTACAATGTCTTTTTACAACGTACGAGGTTGAAGTGACAGTCACTCTGTTCCGCATCGCGCACTCCAGAGGCTCGAATCGTCGTCAAAGTTCCTTTCAACAACGTTCACATGCCTGTAATTCCAGATCAAGAGAGATCGTCATGCCCAGTCGACGTAGAGATGCTCTGCGTGTCATGGATCATTCAGAGTCTGGTGCTTTTCTCTGAGTTTAGAAAATACACAGTCGATTTTGCCAATACATGTAGCTTTTCAAGGCAATGTTCCCCGACTGAAGGCATTCGAAGGTTGATACAGGGCGCGAGGTGTTGGCTGGAGCGAAATCTTCGACAGAGTGAGACTCAAGTCTGCAAACAAGAGCTGTTGCCACTTCCTCGGTCGGTTGATCCTACCCTGGGACAGCAGCACATGAATGTAATAAACGACATGTTCGATGAGATCAAGACACAGCTACAACTGATGCATGCAGCTCTAGACAAACTCGAGCATAAAGAAGGGCGTGTTGGCGAGAACTTTTGTCGGCTCGAGGGCTTACTCAAGAATATCCCAACGTGTCGTTGTGAAACAAATCAGGATCGTTACTGCAACTTGTCGCTTTCTGCTACCACTATATCACCAAGATACTATCGTAACAATACGAATGCACGCTCAAAAGGTCGACTTGTCAAGCTTCCGATGAAAATGACGGCGGTAAATTTGAATCGCCTCGAGGTGCCGATGTAAGCGTGTACCTCCTTATAACTAGACTTTATGCATATGGGTGCTGAGTGTCGTCTGAGATATGTTTAGCAGGGACGTCGTCAAACCTACAGCTGTGCAAGAACACAGTTCTGCGCTACTGAATCGGATTGTCGAGGCTGTGGACGATGGTTTATAATATATCTTGAAATAAAGTCTGCTATTCTGTGGACGTTCATCGATTGCATTAACAAACCATCCAATTCCGTGCGCTCACAATATCCGACAGGAAACGCGTGTACCATAGCAGAAGCGCATGAGGGTACGTCTGATCAGAAAGTGTAGGTAGAAATACCATATTGAAAACATCAACAAGGGCTGGCTAAATACTCTAGGTTTTAATCAGGTTTGGAATAAAACCTAAAACTGAATGCGCTGGCAGAAGTAGGTTTTAATCGTTTAGTCATCAGATATTAGCCTCATACTAGACTCGATTGCAGAGATCTTATCGCCACTTTCTTGTTGAGTCCCGAGCGCCAAAAATAGCTAATAACACAGAAAGTAATAATCAGATAGAATTCTCGTAAAATTGAATCTTTTTTCTTT
>MIQA02021443.1:0-17936 GCA_001887855.2 Sclerospora graminicola | reverse complement strand
TCTTAGGAGATAGACCGTTTGTGGTTTACACGGACCATGCGTCGTTACGCACGGCCGTGAATTCACCACACATCTCTCAAAGAATGGCACGTTGGCTGTCATTCTTTGCTGAATACAACTTCACGGTTGAATACAAACCGGGAAAGTTGAACGTGATAGCGGATGCGCTATCACGACGCACCGATTACGAGACGAAACCGTCTGTAACGGAGGCAACCAGTGCATACGCAATACTTTGCACTGCTCTGTCGTCGTCACTCGTACGACAAGTACGTCAAGCGTACGAAACAGACGAGGAAACTCGTCTGCTGATTGATTACCTTAGTGATCAATCTGATCGGAAGCGCAAGGAACTTCCAGAGTTCCTTCGCGCTTGCGTGCATCGTTATCGATTGCACGATGGTCTGTTGCTTTATAGCACAGACCAAGACGATGCTAGTCGCATCGTCGTTCCAAACGACGATGATCTCAAACTTCAAATTTTGTTTGAGTACCATGATGCACCGATTTCGGGGCATCAAGATCGAGAGAAGACGTTGCTTCTCTCGCACGCGATTTCTACTGGCATAACCAGTATAAATGGATACGCAAGTACGTACGCGCTTGCGAGATATGCCAGCGAGTCAAGCCTGCGCACTCAGCGCAGGCTACACACCAATCTCTGCCGGTTCCGACAGAGTGTTGGAAGTCCATTCCATGGACTTCATCTTTGGTCTTGCCAGTGCATATTTCATGGCAAGGAGTTCCTTGTCATGCACTGGATAGTTGCGCTCGGCTGGGCGCAACTGACGCGATTGATAGAATATCACGCGATCACGATCATCGTGATCGCGCTGCATCAAGGCGCAGCCGATGGCGAAATCGCTCGCATCGCAAACGACGTGAAACGGTCGCTCGTTATCGGCTATTGCCAAGACGGGAGATTCAGTCAAGCTACGTTTGACTGCATCAAATGCATCTTGGCACTGGGATACCCAGTGCCATTCGACATCTTTCTTAAGTAATTGAAAAAGAGGTCGGATTAAACCGGCATAGTTGCACGAATATTTGTGCAAGTATGTCGCCAACCCAAGGAACTTTCGAAGTTCCTTGACGTTGTTTGGCGTAGGTCATTCAACGATCACCCGTGCATCTTTTCCGGATCGAGGGCCGCACTCCGTTCTTGCCTACAAAGCAGCCAAGAACGGGTATCTCAGGTACACCAAAGGTGCACTTCTTCAAGTTTGCATAGAGCTTGTGCTTGCGCAAAAGCTCTAACACCTGACGTAGATGCTCTTTGTGGACATCTACATCAGTTTACCGTGTTCAGCTTTGCTGTGGATGAACACGTCGTCAAAGTAGCTCGGTGCAAATTCCCGCACCGGGCGCAATAGATGCGTGACGCATCTATTGAAGGTGGCAGGGGCATTTCGAAGCCACTGCGGCATTACAAGCCACTCCCAAAGCATACCGCTTGGGGTAATGTCACCGCTGCGCAAACGGCGCGGATATTCGTTGACACGGTATTCCGTATACACGGGATGCCGGAAAACATAATCTCGGATCGTGATCCGAGATTCACAGGACGTTTCTGGCAAGAAACGTTCTCGTTACTAGGCACGCAGTTGAAGATGTCAACTGCGGATCATCCGGAAACGGATGGGCAGACTGAACGCATTAATCGCGTTCTCGGAGACATGCTGCGTTCATACGCGCATGCCTTCGAGCAGTGGAGTGACTATTTGCCACTCACTGGGGTAGGGACCCGCTCAAATTTTGAGCGAGTCGATGCGCAAGTTGCAGTTGCGACTTGCGAAGAAACTGATGATTCTTCTACTGTTAACACAGAAGAAACTCAAGTAGCTTCAGAAACTGAAGCTGCTTATGCGGAATATGTGTCTGCAGCCATTGCTGCAGACAATGAAAACAACCCATCTACTGCTAATAAAGCAGTAGATGAATTCGTATTACAGCGCCAAGCTGTAATACGCTATGTAAAAGACGCGCTTGCTTCCGCTTTTGACAAGCAGAAGCAGAATGCAGATAAAAACGGAAGGAAAAACACAAATTTCTTTCAAAAAGGTGAATTAGTTATGTTATCTACAACTAATCTGCCTACACATGCAATTAGCAACTTCCCTACACGGAAGTTGCTCCCTAAGTTCATTGGACCCTTCAAGGTCCAAGGTGTTAAGGGGAATGCCTACACTTTAGACATTCCCGCGGCCATGCGCCTCCATCCAACGTTTTACGTTGGGAGGCTCAAACCGTACCGATCGTCTACGTCTTCGGACGAGACGCATCGCCACGGCGAATGCCGTGCTTCTTCAAGTCTCCCAAGAGAGACTTGTAATCGGTCTCCAACCGATTGTGAGAAGTCTGGAGAGTGTGAACCTACGACTTCAAACGGTCAATCTCGACCAGCAGAAGATCATTCTTCTGCTGCATCACGAGATGCGCGTTCAGAATGTCGCGGATCTCGTCTCGATGACAACGATATGTCTTCATCGAGTGAGACATGTCGGTGCTCAAGGCGTTACAGTGCCTCTCGAGCTTGCGGAGCTGGTAACCATGCCCCGCAACAACAACGCCGAGGAAATTACCAACCCCCGCCGCCCCTGATTGATAATCAGGGGAATAAGCGTTATATTCTCGAGCGCTTGCTATCGAAGCGCTCGGTTCCCTATAAGAAGGGGCAGCGTACCGAGTACCTGGTACGCTGGTTGGGATATTCCCAAGAGTTTGACTCTTGGGAACCGATTGAGGTGCTAAGGGCGGATGCCCCTGACCTCCTGCAGGAGTTTGAGAAGGAAGCTTCTCCTCAAACTCAAAAGAAGCATCAACACTAGGTGTTGATGGCTGCAAAGCATCGGTACTAGGTGTCGATGCATTAAGAGCATCAATGAGGCTCTTTACACTAGCGGGTACTGAGTAACCTCGGTACCCTCTTAGCTCCTTTTCAGTAAGACGAGGAGCTCCCTTGGGACAACAAGGGCATTTCATGTTAGAAGGAACTCCGCAAGAGAGTCCTTCTCTAATGCAAGTAAAATGGATAAACTCCATTTTACCTGAGCGTGAGTGCTTTAAGAAGCGCTCGCGGTTTACGTGAATTTATCACGTATTCGTCGGGACCTTTGTTGTAATTCTCAACAAAGGCATTCCAACTTTGAGTAAGGGCGTCCTTATCGTCCTTATTCTTGCGCGACCCTTTCCGGTTCGTATAATAACGAGCCTGATAGAAAAGGTCGATGAAGTACCGACGTCTATCGTCGGTACTGCGATCAAAATGATGATTGCGAAGACCTTCGCAATCATCAAGCGCGTTGATGTCAAACAACGGATATTGACAATCGCGCTTGGTGTGCCCACCACTTCCGGGCGCAAGTGTCCATGCTGGGGTCCAAAACCCCACTTTGTACGGAACATGGCGTTCCGTACAACATGGTGATTCAGAAGCAGCGTAAGCCGCTTCTGCGCGTTGTTTCTTGGCAGGTGGAGCACCACCTGCCACCTCAAAGTCGTCTTCGCTACGACCAGGCGAATGACGAGGACCAGGAGGAGCTTTACGCTCCTCATACCACCGTTTGACGGAGTTGTCACTGTCGTAATCGACGGCGTCAGACTCCACTTCGCCATCCCTTAATGGCGAAGCAATTCTAGCGGGCTTAAGCTCGCTAGAATCGTTGACAGGGACGGTGTCGTCCTCGCCCTCTTCGGAGTCAGATGACTCTCCGAAGATGTCGTTGGGCTTCTTCTTAGCCACCCGCCTTACGGCAGGTGGAGGCATGGAAGATGTTGCATTCGCGACATCTTCCCGCCCTCTCTTAGACACTGCTTCCGCAGCGTCTACTACGAGAGACAATGGGTCTCTCGGCTTTGTCTTTCTCTTCGACGCTACATTCGTAGCGTCGGCATTCGATGACACCTCTGCACGTGATGCAGAGGTGGTGGCTGCTTTTGCAGTATCGGCAGCGCCCTTAAGAGCGCCGCCGCGTTTGGTGACCATTTGTTCTCTTATGGTCAGAAATGAGTTATAACAGAATATCGTTATGACCAACAAGTGCCACCATTCGATTGGCCAATATTCCTTTATATTATTGGCCAACCAGCTTGAGTGGGGGGTGATGTAATGGGGTGCCATTACATAAGTGATATTTAAGTTGGAATATCACAGTTTAATTTCAGACTTAATGTCTGAAATGTGAAAATTGGATTATAAGTTGTTATAATCCATCTTTGAGAACAGATTCTGATATCATTATCGAATCTAAGAAGTAATGTAATGATAAAGATATCATTCAGACCAGCTTTATACTACATGTTTGTATGATTAGTTTAGATTTAATTATAGTTATTAACTCTAAAACACTCATAATATATTCACTCTTAAACTTATCCTTTTTGTGACACGTAGCCTTAAGTTATATATATTTAATATATATTTACACTTAAGTGATTAATTAATAAATTAATTAGTATTTACTTATAGTTTATCTAAGGTAAACTAAGGAGGACCAAATTTACATTTGGTCCTACTCAATTGCATGCTTCTTCACTGCAATTTCACAGTGTAAGCTGTGTAACAGTTACCCTGTTACAGGTATCCTGTCGTGTTTCCTCGCCCCTAACTCTCTTGTCCTTTCCTCTCGAATCCATGGATTTAGAGCCCAACAATAAGTCCCCCAGAAAGGCACCATGTGATTCGGCAAGCTCCCATGGAAGACGTAGTTATCGATCTAGCTTCCTTCCCTGTGCACCGATCCGCGATTTCATGTTTTTGACCGCTTGGGGCAGAGTCGATGAAACATACTCCTCTCGTTGCTCACAGTCACTTCTCCTTGGTCCTAACCATTCCATGACCTCCCGTTTTAAACTGCGCACCGTACCCGATTCGACACTTCGTCCTGCTTGGCAAACTGTAAACCCTTTAACCGGCGTCATACTATGCTCCACTCCTTCACCTGGTTTTATCCCTACTAGGTCCAACCACGACTGTTGGTAAAAGTCCGTTGCCGCTAGTAACCACTGACACGCTAGCTTTAATCTTTGTACCTTCAACGCCACGGGTCTACCCCACCTACTGCGTGAGGAGTGAAGAGTAACGTCGGAGAGATCTTTTGTCTCCCTCTCTCTGTCTTCGTACTCTTACACAATAGGAATGCCTTCTTGTAGGACTTCCGCTGGTGTCGCGAACATTCTGGCTGTGAAGAGGATAGAGGGTATCGCGATGACATTAAATAGTTGCACTCTGTCCATCACCGACGTGCCACATGTCGTCGCTATCGCTAATCTCCTCTGGACGCACCGTAGTCTTAGTGCCCACTTCACTGTTTCTAAATCCGCCCATCCAAAGTAGTAGCCTAAATATCTTATCGTATCGCCCTCCGGTAATACCGGTAGACTGTACCATTTTTGTGGTGCATAATTTGAGTGTAAGAACACAAATTTACTTTTGGCCGGTTGGATTTTTAATCCGGACAGATCCCCAAAACGCCTGACCACTCCCAATACCGTCGGTATCTGATCGGCGCGCCTAAAAAAAACTGTTGAGTCGTCAACAAAGGCCGAAAACCTATGCTGATAAGAAGTGGTATGATGTAGGGGTTATATCCCTGGGAACCCCGGCTCCTGCTTCAGAGCCAACGCGAGAGGTTCTACAGCAATAATAAAGAGTAACGGCGCTAACGGACATCCCTGTCGAATCCCTGATTTTACCTGTATGGAGTCTGAATATTGGTTGTTTACAAGAAATTCCGCTGACGTCTCCATGTGCAGCCGATTCACTAAAGCAACAAATTCAGTCGAAAATTCAAATAATCGCAAAACTAAAAAAAGATATTTCCTGTCCACTGTATCGTACGCTTTGCTGAAGTCTAAGAACAAGACCCCAGCACTCTCTGCAGCTGACACTTTCTTAATCATCTTATATTTCTTGAAGACTGCCTTCATGAGAATCACCGCCTTATCCCTCCTGCGACCTGAGACAAATCCCTGTTGGGTATCGCCGATGAGGTTTCCCAGAAACTTCTGTAAACGTCGCGCTATGATTTTGGCAAACAGTTTATAACTCGTCGTTAGTAGTGTAATCCAGAGCGTTACTCGAATCGCCTTTTTTTCGCAGACGAATTACGACTGCTTTCAGAAAAGAGCGAGGAGGATCCCCTCCTTTTAAGATCTCATTGAACATAGTTGTTAGGGGTTCCAGAAGAATGGAGGTAAAGTCCTTATAGAAGTCATTACCAATTCCATCTTGCCCCGCTGCCTTCCTACGCTCAATACTCGTGATAGCCCACTCAACATCTTTCTCCAAGATCTCCGACATTAACTCCATATTTTGAGATTCCGAGACTTTATTGGCTTCCGGTATGTTCATAAACTGTTGTAATTTAGCAGGCAGCTGCTGACTTCCTACAGCTCAATGACTACATCCCAGAATCGGTTTCCACGTCGCTGCAAACTTATTTGGAATGGACAAATCATCCGCGAACACTTGGGCTGAGGTAGCCACTATCTTCGTGACCGTTTGATCTCTCTCCCAGACTGATGCTCTCTTAAAAAGCCACCGTACATCGGCTGCAGACCTATGTAAACGAAAACCACGCCGAATCACCCGTCAGTTTGTAATGATTCCGAAATAGCATGAATGATGTGCTTCCTCATCGTTGCACATTCACTCACCGATCTCCGTAACTGACGCACCCGCTTCTTTCGACTCCTAGCTATCGATTTCCGCATTTTAAATAGAATATTTCGACAGCAATCAATCCAGTTATCCCAATTAGTTAGTGCTAATGAGCAAGCCGTTTTGGTCGATAAACGCTCCACAATCGTATTCCGAATCGCCTCCTTCTGAGAACCCGGAAACGGGTAATGCATTCTTCGGATCGTAGTCATAGTTCGGGCATCTCGGATCTTTAAAGTAAAGACATGCTTGATTGTGATCAGTATGAAGTGGTGGGGCTGTAACTGCCACCCATACTACCTAGTTTTTCCAGTCTCCTGACACTTAAAAACGATCTAGACGACTCGCCTAATTTCCACGCCAGTATGTAAAATGCTCATGCGGATCTAGATGTGACTCTTCCAGTCGAGACGCCATCAAAGATCTTGCGTCCCACAAGTGCCACTCCTTTAAGATTCTCTGCAAAGCACCACTCTCTGGCCGCGTCAATCTAGTACCGCCTAGTCTATCCAAAGCTGGGTTATCCACACAATTAAAGTCTCAACCCATAATACACAGTCTTGGTTTCCGCAGGAATATTTGACGCACTCCATTAAAGAATTGTTCACGCTTCTTGGAGTCACTAGATGGCCCATATATATTCAGTATTATGGTATTATTCCATTTAAGCACCACGGGTCGGTGGGACCAATATTCTCGCTTCCATGAAATAACATTTTCTGCAATAGAAGGGATCAATAGTATCGCCACTCCTCCCCTTTTTTTAGGGAAAATGCTCCAATAAGAAAGAGCCCGGTACTTATCCACCTTCCCCCATAATAAGGCCCAATGTTTTGCCATCTGTTCATATTCCTCCCATGTTGTCACATGGGTTTCTTGGAGTAGGATGAACTGGGCTGGAAGGTCCGGGTATCCTCTCTTCCACACTGACATCCACGCAACTACATCTTTATGCGCAAAGCCTCGGACATTTTGACTGATAAATGTATGCGAAATTTGTCTGTGAACACCCCCATCTTTATTTTTGTCCGAAACATATTCCATATCATGTAATAGATGATATTTCGTATAAATGTCCATTGAATTAAGCTGGTAGTAGGAGTGATTGGCATGTCTATCCAATGCGGTGCCCTTAGTACTGTGGTGGAGCCGATTTCCAAATCCATGACCGAAGTCGTGGGTGGAATCCGGATACCCACTGGCCCGGACGACCAACTATCGGAGGGGGTACTCCGTCGATCCTGATCAGCTTCGGGATCAGATGAATCACCGCTGTGGTGACTGATCTGATCCTCCCGGTCATCTGGCCGGTCTTCATGCTCGTCAGGATCTATGTTTAACTTCATCTCACCTTGTGTACCCGTCGATCGGGGCTGATTACACTCACTTAGGCGGACTCGGTGACGAAAAGGATGATCTTGATCAGGTCGGAGAGTTTGACCTTCTCGAGACGGGGGGTGTCCTCGGGTGGAAATCTTCACCGGAGAACGGGTTGGGGTCGACACTTATTCAGTATCTAGGCGCTGATCAGGAAAGTTCGTCTGATCAGGCCAGCCAATGAGAGAGAGATATAACGAAACCAAGAAAATGCGATCAATCCACGATCTTCCACAATAATCCACAAACGTTATCTCCCCAAAACCTTTACCAATAGTATTAACGTGTTCTAAACACGTGCGCGTTGCGGGTGAGGTTCGATCACCTAAAACAAACCCGTCGGGGGTCTTCCGGTAAGCCAAAATGCGTCTTAGCGCGTCTTAACCGGGAATTAGTATGAGCAAGAGGGGACTAGTCAACCCTGTGCTCCCAATGACCGCAACACGTGGCGGAGCGACTCTTTGCTTTAGGGGGAAAATCTAAACCTGTTATTATATATGCAAAAGTCCTATACCTGTGTACCATACCTCAACTCATGCCTGACCTTTACTCCGAACCTATTTACTTCGTCGCATGGTTGCGTAACACTCTCTTGCCCATCCTGGCTGCACCTTCAAGCTGACCTGTACCGATTCTGCCCTGATCATGGCCCGACTCTTCAGAAGATTCTCAACCCATCCTGATCTTCAACAAACGACCTTGAAACCACTTGAGACCTGCTCTCCAGCACTTGTTCACTTCATATATAGTCCGACCAAACCGAGAACTTACTTGCCCTTGCATATCAACGCTGATCAGAGGCTGATCACCCCTTGATCACCTCGGGAACGTTCTGGGTCATCATCATCACGACTCAACTCATCTTCCAAACCACACTTCCGATCTTAATACCTTGTCAGGGCAACCATACAACACCGATCAGGGCTGATCACATCATCTTCGGACCAACCAAAGGTTCACATCACTCATGCCACCTGTTAATCCACCTGCCCGATCTTCATTCATCATTTGATCTCCATTCTTCGGTCATGACAGGCCGATCAGGCTGTACTTCGTATCATAGCCAGCTTCAACCACTATACCATTCAGAGATCGGCTGGTCACCTGCCCTTGGTATGTCATGTCGACAGTCACTATTTCTTATTACATCCACGAGAACTCCACTTAGTGACCGTGACAACGAGCGTGATCGTGATCTCCATCATTCCGCCAGTGCCTGGGACTGGGCTTAACGACCATACTTGGCTGATTCTTCCACGTCGTAAATATCCGTTGGCCACCACCTTTTCTTCTTAATCGTGATCGACCTTTTCCCACCCATCAACCGTCATATGTTGATGGGTGTTCTATCGTCACCAATCAACGGCCATGTGTGGTCCACTTCGGTCCCAATATTTTCCGATCGCTTCACCACAGCCGCCCCTGAGACTAACTGTAGCCGCACAACGACTGCAGTTCGACTCACTCACTTTTGAACTTCCTCTCTGGTGATCACCATGGCTGACGCAAGCCAATCTCCTCTTCCTTCTTCGTCTTCTTCGGCTGCCCGCCCGATCGCTTCTTCGCCCTCCGTCTCCAGCTCGGCTACTCCTGCGATCGCCCCGATCGCGACTTCTACGCCGATCACGACCAGCCTCATCCGACCGACCACGGCTCTCGCTTCATATCGACCATCTTGGAGTCTTCCTGCTCGACCTCCGTCCGATCGCCCTCTCCGTTCCTTAGAGCAGCTCACTCGTCTGATAGATGGATCGGGCCCATTCACGTTGGGGCCCGTGGAGGCTTGTCGGCTACGATCGGAACTCCGAAGTGCCATTCCCGAGTTGGTTTCTCTGTACGATACTAACCGGGCACTTACGGCTGAGTTATCCGATCGTCGGATCGCGGCTGATACCTCGGCACGTGATTCCGCTGATCTGGCTACCCAGTTGTCGGTTCTTCGACTAGATCATGACCGGCTTGAGATCATGACCGGCTTGACCAAGAACTGCGGGACCTGACTGATCGTTTCCAGGGTGTGACGATGGAGCGTGATCAGCTGTCGGCTGACCTCGCTGCCCTTCGACTCTCCAAGCCCTCGGACACCGTCGCCTCTTTACGGTCGCTGATCGAGTCACTATCCGTGATCAGGGTACGTTCATCTCGTTCACTTCTTTTGCAATCCGTTTTATGACTTTCCGTGTTTATTTCAGATGAACGTATCAAGGCGATGAAGGACTCGATGGTCGAGATGGTAGATCATCTGCAACGCATCGATGATCACCGTCTCAACCGTGATCAGCTGCTGTGTGACAAGGTCCGCACTGCCGAGGACGTAGAACGTCGGGAGATCGAGACTCGCTACTCGGATGAACAGGTCCAGCTCTTGGCCAAACAACTTTCTGATTCTCGCATCGGTCGTACCGATGTACAGAAGAAGTTGTGCGAGAGTCGGAAAGTTGCTGAAGACTACCGGCACGGACTCCATCTTGCTCGGGTTAAACTTGAAGCCCTAGAGCTTGATGATCATGCCTGGCTTCAGCATAACGCTGACCTGAAAAGTCTCGCGGTGCAAACCATGGATAGGTGGACCAAACCAGATTCAGGATTAGTCCGGACGGCCTTGCAGCGACTTCCCGGCCTGATCAGTCCGTTCACTCCATCTGGCACACCGCCGCAGTCTCCTGCGTTTGCCCCGCCTTCGCCCGCGTCCTCCGTCGCCTCCTTGCCTGTTCGTAGTGCTGATCAGCCCGTGATCAGCACTTCACAAGCTCCCGCGTCATCTCAATCTCGTCCACCGGCGACTCCAAGACCAGCGCCTTCGGCCTCGAGTTCTGGGAAGCGTAAGCAGACCAGCTCGTCGAAGCAAAGGATGAGTCTCGCCAAGCGATCACGTCTTATGGTCGAATCGGATGACGAATCAACCGATCTGGACGAGCGGACGTTGTCTGTTCTGGCTCGATCGCGCAGCACTGATCGCCGTACGCCAGCACCAAGTTATTCCGGGGTGAATTCGCTGGCTCAGGCCGTCACTTTATTGGAGTCAGATGGCGACGATGACGACGATTTCGAGGAAGAACCACCGGCTCAAGCTGATCCTGACCTTCCTCCGACGACCACTGGGGCAGTGATCGCTCCACCGCCCAATTTTACGGGCGTCTTCATTCCTGCAGATCGGTCGTCGATCAAAGAGAACGACTACAGCTACGATCCGAACCGGCCGTTCATGGACCTGTATGTCGTTATGCAGGGGAAGCCGACTCCCGCTCACATGGCTACACGGAAACCTTGGAGTGGTGATCAGGTCTGGGATCTGACGCCTCGGGTTCTCGAAGTGCGGCAGAAAAGCGTCCCTCGCTTGTGGTCCCGCCCGCCAGGCTGGATCTTCCCGATCAGATCGCCGGCACCCAAGGACAAGCAGTGGCAACCAAGGTTGCTGACCAGAAGTGCGATCGAACTTATGATCGATTCGGCACCCTGGGATGCCCTCCTGGCACCCATGCCCGGGCTGACGTTCCCTGATCGCCCTTGGTTTGTCGAGTTACAGGGGCGCCTGGCGTTATATTACCAAGAACACGTGCAAGCGATATGGGAGGCGACTCACCATTTCCCGATCACGACGGCGATGCGTAAGGACGCGTGGATCGAGCATTACTATCATGCTCGCAAGCGTCGTCGCACCAAAGCCGGAGCTGCTTGGGCCACGATCTGCGACTATGTCGTCGACGGAATTCGGCACGGCGAGTGTGATCTGGACGTTTTCCTGTTCCCCGACGTCCTGCATTTAACTGTTCGTCGAGCGGGATCGCGAGGACTCAAGGCTGACGGCGGGGATTGGTATCCCGGTTATGGACACATAACTCCAGTCGCCACACTGCGTGATTGCTTGCTCTGGACCGATCAGCATGAGCCTTGGCGAAACCAGTTCCGATCGAGTCCCATGGATCTTCCAGGGTACAAGATCTCTCGCCTGCGTACTAAATATGGTCCATGATCGTCGTGATAACCAACTTTTATTCCATTCTCCATAATCACTTAATATATCACGACATTTCTTGATGATCTTCTCGTTCCACTCTCGTAAATCTTGTACATGTCTCACTAACACTTCCATCTTGTAGGTCGATCACTCTCATGCGTACAGGTATAATTCTTGAGTAATATATATATGTATATGCATCCGTTTCTTCCGAACCAGTCCAACCGCCCTGATCTCCACTTGCCCGATCATCGTATTTGCTGATCAGTCACAATGTGTCAACCCAGGCTATTGAGATTCCTGGTTACCCTCTTCGTGGGTTTGCATCACTTCAAATCGATTCCTTCTCACCCGATCACGTTCGAATTCCCTCAGTAACGCTCCACAGTTCAGATCACGCTCATCTATCCACTCGGGATCGTCATAACCCTTCCAACGAACCAAATATTCACGGTGGGTCCGGCCAAAACGGGTCTTCTTGCCTGATCGGGTATCCAAAACCTTCTCCACCTCGAATTCGTTCGGGTCCAACGTTCTTTCCCAACTATCTTCGGGTAAGAGAGCCTCGTCAAAATCAAACCTTGCCTGATCGTCACATGACAACCCAGTTTTAGGCCGATCAGGGTATTCTCGGACCAGTTTTAACTTCGACAAGTGAACAATCGGGAAAATTCCATAATCAGTACCCGCGGTAATCAGCCGAGCGGCATGATCACCGATTAGTTCGGCTACACGGAACGGTCCATGCCACAAATGTGCTAACTTCTTGGCATATCCTTCTTTCACACGATCCAAGTAAAGCCAAACTCTTGATCCTGGCTCGATATTGTGCGAATCGGCCTGATCATTGTTCCGATCAGCTCTTTCTTGGATAGCCCTTCGTAATCGTTCGTTGACCTGTTCCCGCGCGTGTTGGTAGTGACGTTGGAGTCCCATACGCCATCGACGAGCTTCGCGATCTCGACCTCGTGTGCAACCGACAGGGATCACCGACTCGATGGTAGATCGGGGGTCCCAACCATATGCCAGATAGAATGGGGTATCTCCCCTGATCCGATCAAACGAGGAATTTAATGCAAACACCAGTCTCTCTGCATATTCATCCCAATCTTGTTGCGCGGAGTCTGCGACATACATCTTGATAGCCCTGGTCAACGTTTGTACCATCCGCTCGGCTTTACCATTCGCCTGTGGACGGTACGCCATGGTCGCGCTCTGTTTCTGGCCAAGCATCTGATTAAAAGATCGGAACACTTCGGCCATAAAACCTGGTTCACGATCATGCCTGATCACTTCACTGGCTCCAAACCGTCGAAAAACACATTCTTCGTAACTGCAAGTGACTTGTTGAGCCGTTCGTGTAGATCCCGCTTTCGCGATCACCAATCCCGTGAACAGATCAGTCCAGATCAGCAACTCGGTATTGCCCTTGAACGATTTTGGGAGGGACGGTATGTGATCCATCGCTATCACTTGGAAAGGGTAGGTCGCCTGGATATTTCCAGGTGATCTTCCCCGGATGCTTGGCATACCTTTTCCAGTTTCGCAATCCGTACATGTCCCAACAAACTTTTGTATACTTCGATATAATCCTCTCCAATGGAAATGTTTACGGATCCTGTGGTACGTTCGTCCTACGCCCTGGTGGCCACCCTCCAAACTGATATGATAATGGTGTAAGATATCAGCTTGTAAAGTTTCCGGGATCACGAGTCTGGCCGATCGGTCCAAATCCGCATCGGCCTTATCAGCTGGTACATAGTAAAACAATAGATCATTTTCGTCGATCTCGTAGTTAGACGCGATCTTGGCACAATCTTTTGCCTCACTCTGGCTTAACTTCTCCAGATCACCCTTTAGAAACGCCTTCAAGTCATTGATCCATTTTTCCTCGTCTTGAGCCTTGAGAATTCTTTCGATCCGCATCTCTTGTACTATTTCCTCTGTCAGGCTTTCGCGGGAGGGTGATCGGGGATCTGGTTCGTGATCTCGTCGTGATCAAGATCTGGGCTGCTTCTTTTTCATTTTCCACACGGATCAGCTCCGGCAGCCTATTGATCTCCACCAGTTCTTCCAACAGCGCTTGATCAGTGGTTATCGATCCGGCCTGATCACGCATAGCCATAGTTGCTAAGTGATCTGCACTCCGATTCCAATCACGTTTCACATGCAAAAGATCATGTCTTGGCCACCCACGTAAAGCTTTCATAACGCGATCATTCAGTAGTTTCAGCCGCGGTGCTTTACAGTCGATCTCTCCAGTGATCTGCCGAATCACCAGGTTTGAATCTCCGCATATAATTACTCTTCCAATCTTTTGCTCTCGCAAGAGATCCAAACCTAGCAGCAGACCACGGTTTTCAGCCTCATTGACCGTGATACCTGGGGTATAATCTGAACCGGCTGATATAACCGTCCACTCTGGCAGTTTCCATAGCAACGCGCTATACGCCCCTACACCTTTCTTCACACTCGCTGATCCGTCGAAACTCACAACGATCAGATCTTCTTCTGAGCCGACGATCGGTGGGGGTATAGTGATCGATTCACGTGGTTGCTTCCGAGGAGCGACCTCGATCAGGGCTTCATCGACTTCTGATCGGGGCGTGATGCTGGCTGCCAGCGTTCCAGGAATTTCTTCTTCGCCCTTGGTGCACTTAATGATCTCCAAGGTCCACTGAGATAACACCGCTGCCCATCGTCCCAGTCTTCCGTCTAAACCATTCGCGGATAGTAACCACGCCAGACTAGATCGTTTGGATAATACCTTAATTGATCTAGTTACCAGCATAGAGTAGCAAACATCCAATACCCGTAATAATGCTAGCACTTCCTTATCCACAATGCCATAGTTAACTTCATTCGGTTTCAATGTTCGGCTTGTGAACGTCACCGGGCAATAAACTCCATCGTGATTTTGGACCAGTGCGGCCGATATTGCCCATTTACTGGCATATAAGATCACCACGGGAATCTTCTCCGGATCGAAGTGTTTCAGTATCGGCGTCGAGATCATCTTCGCCTTTAACATACTGAAGGCTACCATAGCGCGCTTCATGTGATCTTCTGACCCTGGCACAGTTCGATCGGTTAGTGATCCAATCTCGAGATTCGTTTCAGTGACTTCAACCTCGTGATCAGTCCCAATTGGTGATTCTCCCATCCGATCGCGTTCTCTCAGGCCATGATAATCAACCTCCTTCAATTCATAAAGTATAGCGGCGTAGATCGAGAAATCCTCGATAAATCTGCTATAATAATTCAATGATCCGAGGAAGGATTGCATGGCCTTCAACGATCGGGGGAAAGGTAAGTTGCTAAGAGCGGCTAGATCTTTCGGATTTGCTTCCAAACCTTGGATCGATACGTTATGGCCGAGTTAAGCGACCTTGGGTTGACCCCAGAAACTTTTGACCACACTGATCGACAAATTCCAACGCTCGCAGGTATCTAGGAGTCGTTCGACCTTATCGCATAGCATATCCCAGGATGTTGCTGTGACCAAGATATCATCTATGTATGATCGCCTTCCCAATACTGATCGGCCCTGATCTTGGTCTGGCTCACCTTCCGTAAACACATCATGTAGATCAGTGGCCTCCCGATCAGCACTGATCTGGAAATACCCATAGAGAGCATTGTCGATCAGCCTCTGGTAGATCTGTGGGGCATTCTTTAATCCAAACGGCATCCGATTCCACTCAAAAAGTCCAAAAGGTGTAACGAAAGCCGAGATCTCTCGAGCGCGATCAGTCATCGAAACCACCCAGAAACCACTAGCCATATCCAACGAACAAAACCATAAAACTTTTTCCAGATCTTCTAATAGGTCGTTGATCAAGGGCATCGGGTAGACCATCAACTTCGTGAGGCGATTCACCATTCTGTAGTCGATACACAATCGAATATCAACCCCATTCTTCTTAATCACAATCACAATCGGTGATGCCCACTGCGATGTTGATGGTCGGATGATCTTTGTACTCAGCAAGCCTTTGATCAAATCGGATAACTTTTCCAGGTATTGAGTTGCAACTTTACGACAACGCTGAGCGATCGGCCTCGCACTTCCCACGTCTATATCACAAACAGCTCCAAATGCAGCTGGGGGTAGGGCGTTACCTTTCCCCATCAGTAAGTGACGCCTCTTCCAGATGATCTTCTTTAACTGATCGATCTGCTCGGGCGTATTCACCTCGGGATCGCCGACTTGTAAATCTTCCATGGTGACTTCTGGCATATTTGGCGATACTTCCGGTAACACAGCCATCTGCTTCTCGATACCTCCAATATACTGATCGCCGCCTTCGTGTATACACACTTGCTCGTCCACCTGATCTTCCTTTTTCTGATCGGCTTCATCTTGGATCGCCCCTTGTACGTCACTCGACTGATGGTTTACTTCGGATTCACCCTCCTCTGTTCTGAATTCAGCTGGTTCATCTTCCTTTTTTTCCTCATGATCGTGCTTGGACTCTTCACTGTCCTTTCCGCTAACTGGGTCCGCTGTTTTCGATGAGCCGGGCCTAATTATACTCAATATCTGTGGACCTTCTTTGGCCCGGCCTTCCCCTGTCGCTTCGATCGATGGCCTCCTGATCAGCAGCTTGGTCGGCGTAGAATACTCCGGCTTCTCGACCATAAGTGAGGTATCTTCATCCACTAAGTCTTCGTCACTGATCATGTCCGTGGTAGCTTGATAAGCCAGATTCTGCCATTCAATGTATCTTCGTGATCCCACTGAAACATATCCGATCTGTCGAGGTACTTTCCCTTCAGGTAACCACATCCCTAAGATCATATCTTCAAGGATGATCAGCGGCTGATCGGATATATTTGTGACTCTGATGTAGCTTGATCGGCCGATACCTTTAACGAACGTTGGTACCCAACGTTCGCCACGGGTCAGCCACAATTTCTGCTGTCGATCACTCGACCGAATCATGACATCGACTGATCGGGACACCCCAATGTTCTCGTACTGGCCCATCTTTAACATCCGTACATGAGTACCATACAAAGGTCGTCGGCCAGATAACTGAATCTGCACTTCATCCGGCAGAGTCAGGGTTCCATGAGATAGGTCAAGTCGTATACCGGCGGGAACCATAAAATCCATCCCCAATATCGCGTCTTGACCGGCTAACCGGCCAACCCAAGCATTAAAATAGTAGACCAGGGATCCTGCCAGGGTGATCTTCACACGTGATCGTCCTTCCGTCATATATGAACTCTCGCCGATCCCAACACATTCTTGCCTCTTGGTACTGTCTATACGACATCCCACCTTACGAGCAAAGGCGGAGTCGATGATCGAGACTTCCGCCCCAGAGTCAAATAAAATAGTGGCTTTTTCATTGTTGATCTTTCCATTAGCTTTAGCCTGTTTAAACCACTTGTCGCGAGAGTGATACTTCCAGTATCCTCGGGATTCACCGGGCAGTAGATCCAACTCCATGATCACGTCCGATCGGGAATATTCATCCACTCTGAGACTGTAGATCGGACACCGATCGATGCAATTTGAATTAGAACATGTATTGTCGGTTATTTTCTTTTCCTCAAAGTTATCTCAGCTACCGACATATGCATAAATGCAGAACATAGATCGCTCGGCTCGAACCAGATTCCAACCTGGCGAGCGATCTAGTGTAACATCTTCTCAACATCTGGTGGAAGCATACCAGCATGTTTAGTCGGCACATACCACTTGCGCATCAGATTAAAGAATTCTTCGATAGGGCAGGCGCCGGCGTCATGAAGCTTCCCACAAGTCTTGCACACGAAAAAACAGTGATCAGAAGGGTGACCTTTACGATCGCATTTTCCACACGTAATTCTTTTCCAACAATCACGATCTCCATGTTTGGTCGACCCACAATGCACACATTTCTTACGAGATCGGTCCTGATCAGGTTAAATACCACCAGGTTTCCGTCC
>MIQA02021442.1:0-14399 GCA_001887855.2 Sclerospora graminicola | reverse complement strand
TACCAATTACTTTTCTATCTAAGTTTATCTACGGTAAACTAAGGAGGACCAAATTACATTTGGTCCTACACAATTTGCACGCTTCCTCATTGCAAACTTACAGTGTAAGCCGCGTAACAGTAACCCTGTTACATTCGCCCTCATGCCAGCGAAATTTAGACGTTGGAGGTATTTCAGAGGGTTCTCGTCTGCCCGCTTCTTGGTGTCGAAATTTTGGCGCGCTACTGACATTGCCGATCCGCAGTATTGCTCTCCGAAAGCTTCAACCAGTTCCTTCCAATCGTCTCGGACTTCCCGGCTGAGCAGCTAGATCCAGGTTTTAGCCGGACCCTTCATTGAGTCTCCCAAGATCAGCCACTTCTCATAGTCTGGCGTCCGGTCTCTGAGAAATGCCGACTTCGTCTTGATCAGCCATCTTCGGGCTTGGCCCTCGTCCATGTCTCGTCCAGTGAAATTCTTTAGCTCGGACGTGGCTGACATCCGCACCCGTGTAATCGCTCCCGAGTCCGGATCAAACGCTTGGGCCGAGGCCACGTTGGCTCGGCGAGTCATCCCCAGGTCCAGGTCATCCGGATCGTAGTGGTAATTGGCCGACTTAACGGATTCCATATCCACGTCGCAAAGAGACAGTTTCTATTCGTTGCCGCGTCCGGTTCTGCGACCTGTCTGGCAGCTTGGCGGGCGGCATGGGGCTCACTCTGCTTGGACTGCACCGACTCCTTGTCTTCGTCACTCGGCTCCCTCGCTAGTACGTGCACTGGCTCGGGCAGCCTGACTCCCACGTCGAGCCGGCTGACTCCGGACTGCCGCGGCTGGTACCCAGCCGACGCTTTTTTTCAAGTATCACCTCATCATCGCCGAAAACATGTTCTGCAGGTGATCCGGCACTTGAGGGCTCGCCTGGGATGCCACTCGCGGGGCGACTTGGGGGGCGGCTGGGCTGTCAGAGCGACATTCTTTCTTAATTCCGACGGTCGGCGTCATTCGTCCTTCTGGCTCTGGGTCCGCCGTCGCCGTCCGGGCCTGTACGCTGTACTGACTGGCTTTCTTCCGCTCGGGCGTATCCGGATCTTCCTATCCTCCAAACCTCATGGCCGTCGCCACACGCGCTGCTCCCCTTGGGCCAAGCGTCATGCGGGTAATACCTACCGATGAGTCGGTTGAATCCGCTTCTGAAGGGGCAGACTCGTACTGAGAAGAACCCGAGTGTGATCCGGCCGGTCTGCTTGCTGCCGGCGGCGAAAGCGGCGTCACTTCAGTTGTTGCTGTCATCTTCTTTGACGGAGAGCAGCCCACTAACGGTACCAAGCGGTCGTGCAGTGCGCTGGATGCCTCCTTCAACCTGTCTGCCTTCAGATCGAACAACTGGTTCGGATCGAACACGCCGGTGTTAATGCCGGCTTGTTTGAGTTGACCGAATAGTCCTCTAATAAGGGACACGCGGCTGTCTGAGAGGGATGGGGGAGAGAGGGGACCTCTTAATCCGCTTAGGATTTCCGGTCGTGCTATCTTCAGGACCCCATTCGTCCGCAAGAACTGGCCCAACTCGCGAAGATGGCGGGCACGCTCCAGATCGGTATCCGTTACCTTCTGTGATAGACCGTCCAGTTTTTCTTCTTCTTCTTCTAAACAAGGCCTATCTTTGCGGGTTGGATAATTCGACTCCTGCCAATCCGGTCTTTTTAGGGGTAGGTGACCCGGATCGTGACTTGATCCTGATCCGGCCAGCTTCCCACTCCGGTCGTATCCAGCTTCCGATTCTTCTTTCTTAATTTTTTCCTATTTGATATCCATAATATGCATTTGTTTGTTAGGATCATGGTCGAAACCATGATCCTTCCTCGGACTATGGTGACTTGCACCATAATCCGATCCGGCTCCAGCCGGGGTATAGCGGCCGGTACTACAGTGAGTAGTACCGTAATCCGGCACAGTACCGTAATCCGCCCCCGGCGGAGATTCTAGGGGGGTAACTTCTTCTTTAATGTCGACCTCGAACTCCCCCAATCCGAGGCGACCATCGCATCCTTCCATCTTCTGCAGCATTGGGGGCGATATGCCTTCCCCCAATGCACCCGACACAACATCTTCAACAAATTTGACAGGTTTAGGTCTTTCGCCCACTAGGGACTCGCGGTGATATCCAGGGTCACCAAGAGATCCGGGCACGCGCACCATTGTGGTGTAGTCGCTCTCAGAAATTCTTTCTGAGATGCGAACACCCACGGGGGGCCCAGATGACTGACTGTCGGAGGGGGTACTCCGTCCATCCGAGTCATGATCCGATCCGGCATCCGGCCGGCTGGATCGGTCACTTCCATCACCTTGGTCGTGACGACTTGGATGATCCATGTTCGAAAAGCTCACCTTGTGTACCCGTCAGCACTGGCGGTTGCGCTCTCTTGATGGACCCTAGGGCGAAAAGTTAAAAGTCCGTCGAATAGGGAGACGAGGGGTAGGACTAGGGGTAGCTCCTGGGCGGGAATCTTCACCGGGGAGCTGGATTGGCAATATACTTGAATTCTGTATACTGCGGGGGCTGGAACGAGAATAATCGATCGGCCAGCTAAACTAATAATAATGAAGGGTGAATCCAAATGTGCATGTAAAGGGGAATCCAAATATAGCTCCACACTCTTCCACAGAAGGCCAAAATGTCACCACTTCCCAATACTTAATACCGTGTTCAAAACACGGGCGACTTGAGGTGAGTATACGAAGACGCCGCGACTCCCGGTCAGGGGACTTCCGGTGGGTTACTTTAACCTTCCCCGGACTAACCAATAGCAGCAAGAGGGGAACTTGTAAGCCCTCTGCTGTGAACCAATGAAAGCGACTTGTGTCTAAGAAAGCGAAACGTATACTGATTTATCCCTATGTCCAATGCTCCCTTTTGTGTAACCTACCCCAAATAGCCCGGCTGGATAGTTATGTGTCTTACATGAAGTGGTCCAGCTAGCTTCATCCGGATGCTATTTTGTGTATTGTACTCCAAACCTAGCCGGATCGGCCGGTACTCTTTTGTGTACTGTACACCAAACCCAGCCGGATCGGCCGGATGGCTATCCATCTAAGCTCACTTGGCCGCTGGCGTTAGCACCTCCTTGGCAGCTACACGTCCAACCCTGGCGCCTCATCCGTCTTCCGCAATGCTCAGCCGTCTTCAGGTGCGGGCATCCTTCTTACCATCCGTTCCCCAGTTATCCACCATCGACAGCCACCCGATCTACCTCCGGCTAGCCCGGGTACAAGTCCCTTCATATCACGCCCTCCTGGCTCGACTCCGTGCCTGGCAACCTTCTGCCGCCAGAGAATACATCCAGCGGCTACTAGACTACTTCACATGTTGGCCGGTCCGGGCAGCAGACTAGGGCCAACATTTCCACGAATCAGGTGGGTGCGTTCACTTCTCATTAGTCCGTTAATTTCCAAGTCACTTCACCACAATCCCATCTCGATCTTGGGATCCCGACTTTTGACACGTTGCAATGTCCTCAGAGACTGTTCCAATTCTTTAGTTGTCTTTAGTCAGTTGGTCACCCAGGTCTTATTGTCCAGAGTGCCGATAAAATGTTCGACGTGTTCGGGGGCTATATTCACGTTTTAAGGATCTTGATCAGCTTTTTGGGCCTTAGACCAGCAACATTTATACGATGAAGATATTCAATCGGTGTTTTATCCGACCTCTACTTCATGGGTAGAACTGTCTTGCGACGGATCCCCCGAGTTGCAAATTGCACTTCAAATTCAACACATAGCTGGGGCCACTTCGATCGGACTTTACGACTTAATTGCTTAAGCCAGCTCTTGGACGGATCTTTCTTTAAAGCAGCGAATATATTCCATATTTCTCCTTCTGTTGTCTTGTCCCTTAGATAAGCCGACTTCATCCAGCTGAAACATGCCCTTGCCTGATCATCATTCATGTCTTTAACGGTGAAATCCTTTAATTCGGAGATCGCTGACATCCAGACTTGGGATACTGTTCCAGCGCCGCTATCGAATACTTGAGCTGCGGTCATGTTTGCCTTGCGGTATAGTCGGCGTCCAAATCAAAATGCTGACTAATACCCCAAGCCGATTTCATATCAACATCACTAGTTGGAGGTGACTTATCCAATCGATCGCGGTGGTCAGCTTGGCGAATCATCCGGACGTTTCCGGCCAATCGAACTGACTCAATATCCATATCCACACGTGTTTGAGCGGTATAGCCGATGATCGATCGAAATTCGGCCTTTGTTGCTACGACCTCCGCTGATTAGGTATGTATTGTTGCGATCAATGTTGTTCCCGTACGAAACGCTCCATCACGGATGCAAACATGGTTCGCATCTGGTCCGGAACTTCAGCCATGCCTTTGAAGTTGTTCTTGGAGGTCGGGTTGCCCCCTTCGGCATCTTGAGCAGCTACAGATCTGGCTTCCGACCCAACTCGACCGGGTTCCGGTTTTCTCTTTCTGCTCTGTGTTCGATCTTAGGGCCAATCAGCCCGGCTCTTTTCGGCCTAACATCATACGAGCTATTCCAACGGAAGCGGCAGTGGAATTCGCTATAGACGGGGCCGACCTATAAATCGAGTCGTCGTCTTGTGCGATACTAGTCATGGGGTGTTCGATCAGTTGTGTTCGGTGTGAAGTATCGACCAGCGGTGATGGAGCCACGCGATTAACACCGACCAACGATGCCAGGTGATCATGTAGCGTTATCATAGCTTTCTCGATCACCTCTCTATCTGGATCGAAACATTTGTTCGCATCAAATGTGCCAGGAGTGATAGAATCTCCTCCGATCTGACCAAACAGGTTTCTGATCAGATCGATTTGGGTACCGAAGGTGGTCGGCCTTGTTACCCAGATTTCTAACTCCCAAAAATCTTGGGACCAATGATGTTCATGACTTAATTACTCTCCAGGAATTATAGAATTCACGTAGGTAAAATATTTGCTCAACATCTTTGACTTTAGTCGTCCCAGTAGTTTGGTTTTCTTCTCATCATCTTCAAACATCTTCGGTTTGGAATTTACAATTTTTTTAGGTGGATACTTTTAATCCGCCCCCATCAGTTTTTTTAATTTTCTTCTTATACATAGGAGGTCGGCACTTTGGTTCTCTCCAGGATTATAGTTAGTTTTACAAAAACCCAGGTCGGGCCCGGTCGGAGCCTTGTGGTGAGCTGTTTCATCTTTAATGTTGACCAGGCACTCCACCGGACTAGGACGACCATCGCTTCCTTTTGACTTGGACAGTATCGAGGTGATAAGCCTTCCTCCAATTCACTAAAAAAATGTTTCGTCTACTACGATCTTTAAATCCTTTTTCATCTTCAGAGGAATCACGGTGATATCCAGAGTCACCACGTGATCCGGCACGCGCACCATTGTGGTTGAGCCAATTTTTAAATCTAAGACAGATCTTCTGAGAGAAAATCAGATTCCTACTGTCGGAGGGAGTACGCCGCAAATCCTGGTCTACTTCCGGATCGGACAAGTCATCACTAAAATGCTGGCCCGATTAATTCGGTCTTCCGACTGGTCATCATGTAACACCGAATCCAATTCTAGCCCATCTCACCTTGTGTACTCATTAGTTCTCGGTGGTTTCACTCGCTCAGGTGGACTCTAGATGAAATAGATTTTTCCGATCAGGTCGGGGAAAGTGTCTTCGTCGAGAAGTATTCACCGGAGGACGGATAAGGGATGGTACCGTGCTAGAGTACCGTATAAGTCGAGATACTTCAACCGACCAGACCAGCCAATAACGACAGATAACCATTAACCACGTAAACCACGATATGATCATGAACTCCCATCGTAGAACCACTAAGTTATCTCCACAACATTTACCAGTTAACAAACATGTTCCAAACACATGGACGTGGTGGTGGTGGGGGGTGAAGACAGAAAGTCTAATGCAATCCCGTCGGCGGACTTGGGTGAGACAAATTTCGTCTATGCATGTCTCAACCGTAGATAAGCTGAGCTACGAGGGGTCTTTTGAGCTACGGGGGGTCTGTTACCCTGTGCTCCCAATGGTCGCCGACACGTGGCAGAGCGACTCTATGCTTAGGGGGTAAACCCAATCCTATTTTTTAATATGTAATACAACCTTTGTGATTAACCTAACCTTGATCGTCCAATCTTGGAATCGACCTGGATCCGACTTCTGGAGATGAATTAGGGTCGATTTTGATGGATTTCGCAAGGTCGTCTTCTTGAAGTCGACTTGGCGTCGACTTCTGGAGCTGACTTAGGGTCGATGTTGGGATTTCTTATTTCACCGCAGACATGGAGGACCGAAAGTCCGTGAGTGCAAATTCCTTGTTTGTAAATGGAATAATCGCAGGATGGCACTGCAAGAAGCAGGAAACTGTAGCCTTATCGACCGCAGAAGCAGAATTTGTCGCTGCCGCAGCAGGTGGGAAAGAAGCTCTGGGCTTACGTGAGTTGTTTCCGGAAATTGGGGTCAAGTCGAAGGTTCCAAAAATTTTGAAGATCGACAATCAAGCCGCGATAAAGCAGCTACAGAATGAAGCGAGCGCTGCTGCAGTAAAACATGTGGACGTCAAGTTGAAATTTCTGAAGGATTTCACCAAAAAGGGCGTGATGATACCAGAGCATGTGGCTACCGGCGACATAGTTGCAGATTTATTGACTAAGACATTGCCTGCGCCACACATTACGGAATTACGAGAAAAATTGGATTGATTTGATTATTGCATTACGGCTACAACTACGATGACCTAATGTGGAGTGGGAATCAGTTGCATGAAATGGATTTAGTTCTGCACAAGAAGTCCCGGAAATCTCGGAAGGAGTGTTGGAATTTTGGCGACGTTTGAGTAAAATGAGAGTTTTGACAAAATTCTGGTTAGATGAAATTACCGTGATATTCGCATATTGCGATTTTCAGGTTAGGTAACATTTAGGTACTTAACTTTACATAATTCTATAAATAATATACTTTCAGTTTTTACATAAAGACAACAAGTAGGGCGCTTCGCTCTTGAGCACTTCCTGTCGACCGGTACTAACAGACCGGGTGCGACACACGCACGCAACACGCAAAAACTAAGGCACAAGACACTGACATGCACACCGCCTAGTTTTTACGCTTCATTTAACAGTTTACTCTAACACTAATCGGTTACAAGTGATTTGTAAAGGTTGTGACGACTGGAATTTCCAATACGGATTAAACCTCAACGTGAACCCCAGGGTTGATAGTGAGGTTGGTGCTTTGCACGTGAACACTGCGAGCGTTATACATCAAATCACAAGACCAACTGCATGATTTCTACCCAGTCACATCCGTTCTCGGCAAATCCATTAATATTAGATCGTCGTGGTTTGATGGACTGCACTTTACCAGTTGTCGCAAGAAGACACAGGAGTGTGGTTGTCTTGGTCAACGAAAGGGCAACGCTGAACAATGGATAACCGGGTGCGAGAGATCGAGCGCCGGCGTCGCAAGGACTAGCTTATACATGACCGCCTTTTTGAGATGAGGCCTTAAAAGAAGCCGGAGCTATGGCTGTGCGTTCGCCTCGTTGCCTAGCCTGGGTTTCTGGAGACAGAGCAAGAGGATTTCGTCCATACCGAGATGACAAGTTTCGCGATCTGTATCGATTGCAACGCCGTGCTCAAAAACTATCCTGGGTGCAACACGGTACCCGAGCACATGCGATCGAATCACCGTCATCTCTTGGACTTCTCAGCCATTCCTCGGACGAGAAAGAAGACCAAGAAGAGGAGGAAATTATACAAGGTTTTTCGTCGACGGCAACGTTGACGGTGCGACGCGATCTCACCTCCGACGAAAAAGGTAGTGTCGCGAAGGCGGTCGCAAAGTGCATCGCCCGTCGAATACGTCCGATGCCGATTGTGGAAGTTAGCGAACTCCAAGAACTTTGTGATCTTTTTGGGGACATCGGCGGGTTGAACGTGACACTCCCTGGTCGGACACAGATCCGGAAAGCCTTCATCGAAGATGCCGAAGACCTGAACGCGACGCTGAGAGAGAAGATTTTTCGTTACGCCGGTTACTACTGCTTGACCACAGACATCTGGACTGATCGCAGTGCTCTCGGCTGCGTGAGTCGGACGATTTACTACGTCGATGAAGATTTTCAGCCGTGTAACAAGCTTCTCGGCGTCATCCACATCCCTGGGAACACACTGGTGCTCGAATCCGGTACAAAACGGATCGATCATATCGATGAGTGGGAGCTTGACAAGGATATGTGGTGAAGCAGATTTCAAATATGTGGATACGAGTGGTCCATATCTCTACGCTGATTGGTCATCGCGAGATCACCCATCACGGATGGGCAGGAAGCGATATTTGATATGTGGGACATGTCGACCCAACGTTGAACGGTACACTCGATAACGGGATCAAGTGGAAAATGCGAAGAAAGTATGGAAGTTGCTGTTGCTATTCCTTCTCTTGGGGTACTACACTGGAGTGAATCCGTTGGGTCCTACGACCACCTATAGATAATTGGATACTAGACCGGGTTGATTTAAGAATCGAATCGGTAGAGATACGTCTACGAAGTTCTATGACAGCCGGACCAACTCATGGAATGTGGTTGGGTTGGGTTTGTCGAGTGATATTATGGCTGGATATCGGTGATTCGAACGGTTAGACTGGTTAATGAATATGATTGTCCTATTAAACCTGATGGACTAACTCCAAGACACTGCAGTCGATGGAAGCACTAGAGGAGTTGAAGAGTGTGAAAGGGAACAGAATATACAGTGTGGGTTATCCGGGTAGTTCCCGAGTTGGGTCGAAGTCGGGTTCAGATGTCGGCTCATAGCCGTTCCCAAGTCGGCTCCAGAAATCGACTTTAAGTCAACCTCAAGAAGCCGACCCTGCGTCGGTGTAACTGACAATTTGCAAGGGTAACTTATTTCCATCATCAATTTTCATGTTCAACTTCAGGCTTTATGTCCCCTTCAGGTACCTCGCCACACGCTTTGCCAGTTTGTAGTCTCGTAAAGTCAGAGCATGTGAGTGACGGGTTGCCAGGTGGACGGCAAACGAGATGTCTGGTCGCGAACAGCGCAAAATCCAGGTAGACTCCCCACTAACGATTGAAAATCTTTTATATTTGGCAATTTCCCGTTTCTTTTCGCCGGAAGTTATTCATTTTCTCCATCGTCTTCAGGTGCATTTACCACTGGAGTCCTGACAGTGTTGGCTTCCTTTGAGCCGTGCCTTTCCAGCAGTTCAGAAATCGTGAGTTCTAGGTCGATGGTAACCCAACTTCAGGCCCCCTTCGATTCTCATTGCCAAAAATTTCTCCACATTTCCTTAGCCCTTTAGTTCGAGAACTTCCATGCTTTTAAAAAAATCATTCATAAGTGATATGTCAGATCCAGTGACCAGGAAGTCGTCCTCATAGACCCCGTTCCACTCTCTTGAATTTTCACAAAGATACAGGTGTCTGTAAGACACTGCACCAAATTCATTTCCACCAGGGTTTTCTGCAGCAACTTATACCATAGTCTGCCGGCTTGTTTCACCCGTACAAATTTTTAACGAGACGCAGTGCTTCGGTTTCCACACCGATCTTTCGTAAGCTTTCTTCGCTGCTTTCCATCCCTTGAGGTATCTCCAAAATTATTTCGTAATCTGTTTCTGTGTCAGGCGCTTGGCACATCCCCGCGCCTTGCGGGCATCCCCAAATAAGTGACATAATGAGAATGATCTTGACATTGCTTAATTCCATTACGGTTGAGAAGGTGACGAAATAGTTTTCACCGTATACCTGTTTGTCTCCACGCGCTACTAACCGAGCCTTGTAGCACTCGACAGTTCCATCGTTTTTCAATTTTGTCTTATACACCCACTTTGTTGGTAATGTGTACATGTCTTCTCGTTTCCGCACGACCTTCCACACCCCGAGGTCTTGAAGGGCTTGCAGTTCGACCCGCTCTGCTGCTGCCCATTTCTCCGAGTCCCTTCCCTGTGAGCTTCAAAACAATTTCTCGGATCGAGACTTTCGTGCGCAGTATCACACTTATTTAAAAAGGCGATCGCCACCATTAGCGTTCCACCATCATAGTCTTGAGCGTCATCGATATTTGTTTCTTCACTCCCCGCTTTTCGGGCGCTCCTTCTTCCACTCTCGAATTCAATAAACTTTGGCGTCTTCTTGACCTTTCTTTCCGACTTTCTTGTCGTTTTCGACGCCTCTTCATTCTTTCTCTTCGTTATCGCAGCTAGGTCCTCCTGTGGGATCAAATTATCTTCACTGGATGCGAGACTCTCTTGGTCTTTTGGTTGCGGAGTGTCATTTAATTCATCGTCCAAAATATTTCTTATTTTCTTGTTGGCTTCGTCACTCAATGTTTCAATTTTTTCCTCGTGTCTGTTCGTCGTGACCACTCGATCACGCAGTAGGAGCACTTTATACCCCTTAGTCTCGTCATTTTTTCCATGGATGAGACCCCTTTCTGCATGTCTAGCCAGCGACTTCTTTTCGGGTACCTCCAAACCATGCATGGGATCCGAACACTACGATATCCGAGACACTTGTGGGCTTAATTGTTAGCACCTCTATCGGTGACGCCCTTTTTGGATCCGCCCTAGACGGGCTCCGGTTTAGGATATACATCGCGTATTCCACTGCCTCGGACCAATAGGTCAGCGGAACACCTGAATAAGAATCATACACTAGACCATGTTTAAAATGGTCCGGTTCATCCTTTCCGCCTTTCCATTAGAGGCCGGGTTTTCAGGTTCCGTGATCTGGCGTCTAACCCTGGTCCTCTTGCAAACACATTTTGGTACTCAGTACCTCCATCCGTCCTTAGAACGTGAATTCGACGATTAAATTCATTTTCAAATTAGGCTAGAAAATGTTCGAACATTTTCGCTGCCCCATGTTTCGTTTGAGCAGCGAAAACTCGCACATACTCCGAACAGTGGTCAACAAAAACCACTAGGTAGCGATTCCCGCGTCTGTCCCTTGGTGTGATCGGCCCTTTTAAATCACTACAGATTACCCCACCGACGACCGATACGATCGGTTGGGGTATTCTGTCCCGAATCTTTTTTTTATTGCTTTGACCTGCTTGCCTTGCCCTCCGAGCAAGACAAACAGGTTGGCCTGCGCCGATCAGTCACACTTATTCCAGACGCGGGATTCTTGGTGATCCGTTCAATCGTGTCATTCGCCAAGTTCTCCAAACGCACGTGAAAATCGCAAAGGGTGCCTTCTTGTTGGTCCGGAATGAACTCGTTTGCAACGACACTCATTACCATGTCATCAAACTTTTTAAAGTCTTTATCCTTGCTTGCTGTGGTCAAAGCAGCTGTGAATACTGCACCCACCACTTTGACTTCGAAAAGAACTTCATTTCGATATACCACTTCCATTTTTGTTCCACTGTCTTTTATAATGCATCATTTCTTGCGCAAACACCCCAGAGAGATCAGACTGTTTGATAACTCTGGTGCGTAATACACTTGTGTGAGCACGATTTTGTTTCGGCTTGCATCCATGACAGTGTCACGTTTTCGACTTTTGTCACCCGTAAACTTCCTCCATCCGGTAGCATGAGCTTGTCGTTTTGTTGGCAGTCCTTTGCCTGTTCCAGTAGGGTTGTAACGTATCATTAGCGCCATATTTATATCGGGTTCAGCGTACTTAACAATGTTCTGCACAATGAGGCTTTCCTGCGAGCCACTTTCCCTCGCCAATGCCCCCAGTACAGCTAATGTTGCGTCCAACTTCGTCGTGAGTCTTTTTCGGCTGCGAAAAGGTTTGCCGCCTGCTGATGGGTGATGTTCACCTTGAAGGCGTGAAACATCTGATCCAGGACGAAATATAGCTCTTGCGAAATCGTCCATCAAGTCATTATATTTGCGCGAAAATAATTTACCGCAACACCCTCTAAATGCTCACTTAACTTGTTCACTCTTAGTCGCTCTGTCCGTACGAGACCGGACGACAGTTGTGCTACTTCAAGGGCGTCGATACAGGTAAGCCCACTGCTTAAAACTTGCACACAATCCTTGGTAAATCTCCGCCCTTAAAAAAATCTGAATTGTTAGTTATGGAATCTTCATTGATCCACCCATCCGCACTTTGTTCTCGGCATCCGACAATTCCCACCCCTTCCTGGGCTGGGGCTGCGTGAGCATTTCCTTGCCGGGGCCCCCGTCCGCCTCCCCGCTCAATTCCATTTTCTCCACCCAGGTCTTTCATCGTCATCTTTCCGCCCAACGGACCATAGTTTTTGACCGTCTCCTTGAAAACGTTGCCATTGTCAGCACCCCTGTTTGACTTTGGCGACCCGTCAGATAACGCATCATGCATCTGCTCTTCTTCCAGAGCATCAATCTTCTCTTCCATGCGTTTCATACACGCAAGAACTGCTTTAAAATCCATTTTCTCCTCTTCCATTTTCGTAACATATCCAGAATGAAACGAAACCAAACGATAACGTGAAAAGAAATAGAATTAAACCAAATCAATGAACCCTTCGGTACAGGGGACTTCCACGGAAAAATCGTAATTAAACGAGAACATAGAGATAACTTCGTAAAACTTCAAAAACTTCGGTCTTGGGCCCCGTAACTTTTGGGCTCATCACCTGTTGGAAATTCCAGTCGCCACAACCTTTACAAATCACTCGTAACCGATTAGTGTTAGAGTAAACTGTTAAATGAAGCGTAAAAACTAGGCGGTGTGCATGTCAGTGTCTTGTGCCTTAGTCTTGGTGTGTTGCGTGCGTGTGTCGACCCGGTCTGTTAGTACCGGTCGACAGGAAGTGCTCAAGAGCGAAGCGTCCTACTTGTTGTCTTTATGTAGAAAACTGAAAGTATATTATTTGTGTAGAATTATGTAAAGTTAAGTACCTAAATGTTACCTAACCTGATAATCACAATATGCAAAAATCACGGTAATTTCGTCCAACCAGAATTTTTTCAAAACTCTCATTTCACTTAAACGTCGCAAAAATTTAAACAACCCAAATGAACCTCGACCTTGACACCTACTTCCTCCGGGGCAAAATAAACGCACGATCGCTCGGAGCGAATCCTCCTCGATTGATATCACGCACGTGGACTTTTTCCCTACATACTAGTTGTGCTGTCTTCCTTTTGTACATTTGTTGAATGCCTCGCCCACAATCACACTGCCCGTTAATTTTTGCACTAAAGTGTAGATAGGTAGTTCTACCTACGTTTTTTAGGCCTGAATATAGGCTATCCATTTTTAAAAGGAACAGCGTGTAATAGAGCAAATGTGTATCAGTTCTGTTACTACCCGCAAGACTTTGCCTTGCGCTAGATGACTAACGTATTGCATCAGATTATGGCGCAAATTTGGGGTCTTATCTTTTTCATGATTATTTCATATAGAATGCATGGATTTGGACGGTTAAAACACCAATGAAAAGCCGATTTACGTGACCAAAAGATGGAATAATCGAAAACCTTAGCCAATCACGTCATTTTTCTCTAGAGCGGTTCAAACTCTGAAATCCGGTTATTTCCGACATCAGTTTATGAGCGGGGCCACTATTCACGAGGAGGTCCACTATTTGGATCAATTTTGCGCAGACCAGACAAAAAACATAAGGTTTTTGCACAGACGAGACAAAAACATAAGGATACATAAAATTACTTTGCTTCTACCGTGTACTGTGGATCCCTCATCGAGCTGTTTTTCCTGCTTCTTCTTCGTATTAAAACCTATTTTTACTTTTATATATGTTGATGTGAAGAGAGAACCATACAATAATAGAAGAAGGACTGCTATCACCCTTATGAACGTGTACTGACTTGAGCTATTTCTTCTTGCTTGCTAATTAGCATACTAACTTTTATAATTGCTGCCCTGCATATGCCTTGTAAAGCAACCTAAACGGAAAAAAATAATATCCCAATTAAAACTGAGCGCTACACAGGCGTCTAAGTTAATCGATTATTGCCAATTAGCCTTGATTGGGGTCCCAGTTTAGGCACTTCTTCATATTATTAAGATCGCTACGTAGCCTGCTGGCGAAGCGAAATACATTTATCGAGAGGTATGTCAGATATCTTTTCTATTTCGTTTTTCATACCTCACCTACATCTCAACCTCATCTACATTAACATAATCAAAGCGCCGTTTTCGACCATTCAAGTCTAAATCATCTCTATACTACGGTAACTTGACACACCGTCAAAAGCGTCATAAACTGCTGCGTCAAAAATCCCGCCAATCATCAGTTGCGATTTTTTTATGGTGAATGATGATTGGCCAATCTCGTTTTTTGCGCTCATAAACTGATGTCGCTCATAATCTGATGCAATACGTTATTGATGGTATTTCATTCTTGGTATAATCTTACATAGACAAAATATTTTAATTATTTTAATGTCTATTGAATTATT
>MIQA02021439.1:0-10137 GCA_001887855.2 Sclerospora graminicola | reverse complement strand
ATCGGCCAGCTAAACCAATAACAATGAAGGGCGAATCCCAATGTGTATGTAAAGTAGATATAACTCCACCCTCTTCCACAGAAGGCCAAAATGTCACCACTTCCCAATACTAATACCGTGCTCAAAACACGGGCGACATGAGGTGAGTATACGAAGTCGCCGCGACTCCCGGTCAGGGGACTTCCGGTGGGTTAACTTAACCTTCCCCGGGCAAACCAATAACAGCAAGAGGGGACCTTTTTAGCCCTCTGCCGTGAACCAATAAAAGCGACTTGTGTCTAAGAAAGCGAAACGTATACTGATTTATCCTATGTCCAATACTCCCTTTGTGTAACCTACCTCAAATAACACGGCTGACCAGTCATGTACCCTACCCAACGCAACCCGGTTAACTCCGACTTTGTGTACCGGTCCGGCCGGTACACCAACCCCAAATGGTACCGACCCGGCCGGTACACCGAACCCATATGGTACCAGTCCGAATGGTACATTGTACCCGGCCGGCTCGGCCGGATAGCCACCCATCCGCGCCTCTCGGCCGCTAACGCTAGCAATCCCTTGGCAGCCTCTCCTACGATCCAGGTGCCTACTCCTTCCACTAGAACAATCCTCTTCTTTCAGGCTCCCTTCACTCCATCCTTACGAACAGTCCACCATCTTGGCCGTCAAACATCCATAGTCCTTCGGTCTGCTCAGCCCGCTTGTCCGACTATCCTCGCCCCTTGTCAGGTCCGCCGACTTGATTGCACCGCCCGACCGCTTGCAGGTGTGCCTGGCAGTCCCAGATTGCATCTTATTACTGACCGGTCTGGGCATCCGGCTTAGGGTGACATTTCAGCCAATCCGATGCGGGCATCTATCATCATTAGTCCGTTAACTTCTGGAGCACTTCACCACATTATTTCCTTCCACACCGTCCACGAAAAACGAACAGATTCGCCAAGAAGTGAGTCAGGTCGGGATCACGTATCCAGCCACGTCCAACGCTGGTGGACACTGACTGCTGACTTAGCGGGGACCCTTATGCAGAAGACAAAGGATTTACTGGGAGCGAGACTGAGGCCGAACAGGTCTGCATTCACGAAGGAGGCGACCTGCATGTCGAAGGCATGGAAGATCAGATGGCAGTTCTACTTGAGGTGACTCCCTGTACTCCAGCGGTCACTATGGAGGAGATACATGTGGGCGACCCAGACGTGAACACCCCAGAACAGATCAACAGATTGAAGGAGATCATATGGAAAAGGAGACATATGCTGATCGGCCAGGGTAACGCGCTACCCCCAGCTGCCCATGGGGCGGTGTGGGACATCGATGAGTAATGTGAAGCCGTAGCACAAAGGTACCGAAGAGTTGCTTCCCACTATAGAATTTGTCGGAACTCATCAAAGGACTGCTGGCCACCAAGATCATCCAGCCATCCACCTCGCCACGGGCATCGCCCATCGTGATTGTCATAAAGAAAAACGGGGTGGACATACGATTGTGTATTGATTACCGGTTGGTAAACTGGTTAACTAAGCTGATGATTGCCCGATGTCGTTGATCAATGATTTACTGGAGGACCCCAATAAAATTTTGTGGTATTGCTCGCTGGATATGGCTAGTGGATTTTGAAGGTTTCTATGACTAACCATGCACGGAAGATTTATGCGTTTGTCACCCCCTTCGGGTTGTTCGTGTGGTGGAGCCGATTTCCAAATCCATGACCGAAGTCTTGGGCAGAATCCGGATACCCACTGGCCCGGACGACCAACTATCGGAGGGGGTACTCCGTTGATCCTGATCAGCATCAGAATCAGATGAATCACCATTATGGTGACTGATCTGATCCTCCCGGTCATCTGGCCGGTCTTCATGCGCGTCAGGATCTATGTTTTTTTTCATCTCACCTTGTGTACCCGTTGATCGGGGGTGGTTACACTCACTTAGGTGGACTCGGTGACGAAAACGATGATCTTGATCAGGTCGGAGGGGATGGCCTTCTCGAGACGGGGGGTGTCCTCGGGTGGAAATCTTCACCGGAGAACGGGTTGGGGTCGATACTTAATCAGTATCTAGGCACTGATCGGGGAAGTTCGTCTGATCAGGCCAGCCCATGAGAGAGAGATAATAAGAAACCAAGAAAACGCGATCAAACCACGATCTTCCACAGTAATCCACAAACGTTATCTCCACAAAACCTTTTCCAATATTATTGACGTGTTCCAAACACGTGTGCGTTGAGGGTGAGGTTCGATCACCTAAACAAACCCGTCGGTGGTCTTCCGGTAAGCCAAAATGCGTCTAAGCGCGTCTTAACCGGGAATTAGTTGAGCAAGAGGGGACTAATCAACCCTGTGCTCCCAATGACCGCAACACGTGGCGGAGCGACTCTTTGCTTAGGGGGAAATCAAAACCTGTTATTATATATGCAATGTCCTATACCTAGTGTACCATACACCAACTCATGCCTGATTTATACTTCGAACCTGTTTACTTCGTCGCACGGTTGCATAGCACCACCTTGCCCATCCTAGCTGCACCTTCAAGCTGATCTGTACCACTTCTGCCCTGATCACGACCGGACTCCTGTAAAGTTCTTCAACCCATTCGATCTTCGATAAACGACTTGGAAACCACTTGAGATCTGCCCTTCTGATACTTGTTCACTTCATATCCAGCTCGACTTGACTAAGAACTTCAACTGCTTTCGCTTCTGGACGCTGATCAGAGGCTGATCAGCCCCGATCACGATCGGCATAGTGATCAGCTGAGTGATCAGGCAGTGATCAGGGCGATCAGCCCTTGATCACCTCGGGAACTCTCTGGGTCACCATCACCACGGCTTCATTCATCTGCTTAGCCATACTTCCGACCTTCATACCCCGTCAGGGCAACCATATCACACTGATCTCGGCTGATCGGGCCTAATTGGGTCTTGTCACGTCATCCTCGGATAAATCCATCGGTCATCATCACTCATACAACTCGCTATTCCACATGCCCCATTTCATTCCACATCTGATCTTCATATCTTGCCGATCGGGCCGAAACTTCGTGTCATAATCCCCTTCAACAACTACACAGTTCGAAGATCGGCTAGATGACTGTCCCTGACACGTCATGTCACCAATTGCTGTATTTCCACTCGTTGTACATCCACGGGAACTCCACTTAGTAATTGTGATCATGATCATGATCGTGATCTCCACCGTTCCATCAGTGTCTGGGACTGGGCGTAATGACAGTACTTGGCTGATTTCTTCACATCGCGAATACCCGTTGTCCGCCACCTTTTCATCGTAACTGTGATCGGCCTTTCCCACCCATCAACCGTCTTATGTTGATGGGTGTTCCATCGTCACCAATCAACGGCCATGTGTGGTCCACTTCATTCTCAACATTTTCTGATCGCTTTACCACAGCCGCCCCTGAGACTAACTGCAGCCGCGCAACGACTGCAGTTCGACTCATTCACTTCCAAATTTCCTCTTTGGCGATCACCATGGCTGACTCGAGCCGATCTTCTCTTCCTTCTTCGTCATCTTCGGCTGCCCGTCCGATCACTGCCTCGCCTTCCGTTTCCAGTTCGGCTGATCCAGCGACCACCCCGATCGCGACTTCGGCACCGATCACGACCAGTCTCATCCGTCCTACGACGGCCATGACTTCATATCGCCCGCCTTGGAACCTTCCCGCTCGGCCTTCTTCAGATCGCCCCGTCCGTTACTTGGAACAGCTCGCTCGTTAAGTGGAGGGATCTGGCCCACTCACGTTGGGTTCCATGGAAGCTTGCCGACTACGGTCTGAACTCCGAAGTGCAATTACCGAGTTGGTCTCTCTATATGATACCAATCGGGCACTTAACGCTGAGTTATCCGACCGTCGGATCGTTGCCGATACCTTGGAACATGATTCCGCTGATCTGGCTAGCCAGCTGTCGGCTCTTCGGCTAGATTGCGACCGACTTGACCAGGACCTGCAAGACATGACTGATCGCGTTCAAAGTTTGACGATGGAGCGTGATCAGCTATCAGCTGACGTCGCTCCTCTGCGCCTCTCCAGGCCCTCGGATACCGTCGCCTCTCTACAGTCGCTGATCGGTTCGCTGACTATTACCATCCGCGATCAAGGTATGTTTATCCCATTCACTTCTTCTGCGATCTGTATATGACTTTCCATGTTTATTTCCAGATGAACGTATCGAGGCAATGAAGGGATCGATGGTCGAGATGGTGGATCACCTACAACGGCTCGATGATCACCGTCTCGACCGTGATCAGCTGCTTCGCGACAAGATCCGCACTGCCGAGGACGTAGAGCGTCGGGAAGTCGAGGTGCGCTACTCGGATGAGCAGGTCCAGCTCCTGGTAAAGCAACTTTCCGATTCTCGCATCGTCCGCGCCGACATACAGAAAAGGTTGTGCGAGAGTCGGAAGGAAGCTGAAGATTGCCGGCGCGAGCTTAATCTTGCTCGTGTTAAACTTGAAACCCTAGAGCTCGATGATCGCGCCTGGCTCCAGCATAACGCCGACTTGAGGAACGTTGCGGTGCAGACTATGGAGAGGTGGACCAACCCGAACACCGATTCGGAGTCAGTTCGGACGGCTTTACAACGACTTCCTGAGCTGATCAGCTCCTTTACTCCGTCTGGAACACCACCACAGTCTCCCGAGTCTGCCCCGCCATCACCCGCGTCCTCCGTCGCTTCCTTGCCGGCCCATAGTGCTGATCAGCCCGTGATCAGCACTGCAGCGGCTTCTGCGTCTACTCCATCCCGTTTACCAGCGACCTCGAGATCAGCCTCCTCGATCTTGAGTTCTGCGAAGCGCAAACAGACCAGCTCGTCGAAGAAGAAGATGGCTCCCGCCAAGCGCTCTCGTCTTATGGTTGACTCGGACGATGAGTCGACTGATCTGGACGAGAGGACGTTGTCTGTTCTGTCCCGATCGCGCAGTACTGATCGCCGCGCTCCAGTGCCGACCCTTTCAGGCGTAAGTTCGCTGACCCAGGCCGTCGCTTTGCTTGAGTCCGAGGACGAGGATGACGATGATCTTGAGGGGGAACAACCCGCTCCGGCTGTTCCCAACGTTCCCCCACCGGTCAATAGGGCAGTGATCGCCCGACCATCCAATTTCACGGGCGTTTTCATCCCGGCGAGCCGGTCGTTGATCGAGCAGGACGATTACAGCTATAATCTGAACCAAAGGTTCATGGATTTATACGTCGTCATGCAGGGCAAGCCGACTTCTGCTCACATGGCAACTCGGAAACCTTGGAGTGCTGATCAGGTATGGGATCTGACGCCTCAGGTTCTTGCTGTGAGGCACAAACTCGTCCCTCGCTTGTGGTCCCGCCCGCCAGGATGGATCTTTCCGACAAGATCGTCGGCGCCCAAGGACAAGCAGTGGCAACCGAGTGTGCTGACCAGAGGCGCTATCGAGCTTCTGATCGATTCAGCACCTTGGGATGTCCTCATGACACCTATGCCCGGGCTGGCGTTTCCCAATCGCCCCTGGTTTGTTGATCTGCAGGGACGTTTGGCCCTGTATTACCAGGAACATATTCAAGCGATATGGGAGGCGACCCACCACTTCCCGATCACGGCGACGATGCGCAAGGACGCGTGGATTGAGCATTACCATCATGCTCGCAAGCGTCGACGCACAAAAGCTGGGGCTGCCTGGGCTGCGATCTGCGACCATGTGGTCAATGGGATTCAACGCGGCGAGTGCGATCTGGACGTTTTCTTGTTTCCTGCCGTGCTGCATTTACCTGTTCGTCGGGCGGGATCGCGAGGGCTCAAGGCTGACGGCGGGGAGTGGTATCCCGGTTATGGACATCCAACTCCGATCGGCACGTTGCGTGATGCCCTGATCTTTACCGATCAGCAAGAGCCTTGGCGGAACCAGTTCCGATCAAGCCCCATGGATCATCCGGGGTTCGCGGTTTCTCGTCTGCGCACGAAGTATGGCCCGTGATTGTCGTGACAACCAGCTTTCGTTTCGTTTTTTCCATAATCATTAATATATCACGACAGTTCTTGATAATTTTCACGTTCCATATTCACACTTCCTATTCAGGTCCCACTATTGCCTCCATCTTGTATATCGATCGCTCACATGTATGCAAATGTAGTTCTCGTGCATTATATGTATATATATCCATTTACTCCAAACCAGCTCAACCACCCTGATCTCCACTTGCTCGACCATTACATTTGGCTGATCTGTCACAATGTGTCAACCCAGGCTATTGAGACTCCTGGTTGCCCTCTTCGTGGGTTTGCATCACTCCAAATCGATTTCGTCTCACCCGATCACGTTCAAATTCTCTTAGTAGAGCTCCACAGTTCAGATCACGTTCATCTACCCACTCGGGATCGTCATAACCCTTCCACCGAACCAAATAATCACGATGGGTTCGGCCAAATCGGGTCCTCTTGCCTGATCGGGTATCCAAAATCTTCTCCACTTCAAATTCGTTCTGGTCCAACGTTCTTTCCCAACTGTCTTCGGGCAAGAGAGCTTCGTCGAAGTCAAACCTTGGCTGATCATCGCATGACAGCCTGGTTTTGGGCCGATCGGGGTATTCCCGAACCAGCTTCAGCTTCGACAAATGGACGATCGGGAAAATTCCGTAATCGGTACCAGCAGTAATCAACCGGGCGGCATGATCACCGATCAGTTCGGCTATACGGAACGGTCCATGCCACAGATGTGCTAACTTCTTGGCATATCCTTCTTTCACGCGATCCAAGTAAAGCCAAACCCTTGATCCCGGCTCGATATTATGCGAATCGGCCTGATCATTGTTCCGATCAGCTCTTTCTTGGATGGCCCTCCGCAATCGTTCGTTGACTTGCTCCCGCGCATGTTGGTAGTGACGCTGGAGTCCCATACGCCATCGACGAGCTTCGCGATCTCGACCTCGGGTGCATCCAACAGGGATCACCGACTCGATGGTAGATCGGGGGTCCCAACCATACGCCAAGTAGAAAGGAGTATCTCCCCTGATCCGATCGAAAGAGGAATTCAACGCAAACACCAGTCTCTCTGCATATTCATCCCAATCTTGTTGAGCGGAGTCCGCGACATACATCTTGATAGCTCTAGTTAGCGTCTGTACCATACGTTCGGCCTTACCATTCGCCTGCGGACGGTATGCCATGGTCGCGCTCTGTTTCTGGCCAAGCATCTGATTGAATGATCGGAAAACTTCGGCCATGAAACCTGGTTCGCGATCATGTCTGATCACTTCACTGGCTCCAAACCGTCGAAAAACACATTCTTCGTAACTGCAAGCGACTTGTTGGGCTGTTCGGGTAGATCCCGCTTTCGCGATCACCAATCCCGTGAACAGATCAGTCCAGATCAGCAACTCTGTGTTGCCCTTGAACGATTTCGGCAGGGACGGTATGTGATCCATCGCTATCACTTGGAAAGGGTAGGTCGCCTGGATATTTCCAGGTGATCTCCCCCGGATGTTTGGCATGCCTTTTCCGGTTTCGCAATCCGTACATGTCCCGACAAACTTTTGTATACTTCGATATAAGCCTCTCCAATGAAAATGTTTGCGAATCCTGTGATACGTTCGACCTACGCCCTGGTGGCCACCCTCTAAACTGACGTGATAATGGTGTAAGATATCAGCTTGTAAAGTCTCCGGGATCACGAGCCTTGCCGATCGGTCCAGATCTGCATCGGCCTGATCAGCTTGAACATAGTAAAACAATAGATCATTTTCGTCGATCTCGTAGTTGGACGCGATCTTAGCACAATCTTTTGCTTCACCCTGGCTCAACTTCTCCAGATCACCCTTTAGAAACGCTTTCAAATCAACGATCCATTTTTCCTCGTCTTGTGCCTTGAGAATTCTTTCGATCCGCATCTCCTGTACTATTTCTTCTGTTAGGCTTTCTCGAGAGAGTGATCTGTTAGGTGGTGATCTGGTTCGCGATCTCGTCATGATCGAGATCTGGGCTGCTTCCTTTTCATCTTCCACACGAATCAGCTCAGGCAGCCTATTGATCTCCACCAGTTCTTCCAGCAATGCTTGATCAGTAACTATTGATCCGGTCTGATCACGCATGGCCATAGTGGCTAGGTGATCTGCACTCCGATTCCAATCACGTTTCACATGTAAAAGATCATGTCTTGGCCATCCACGTAAAGCTTTCATAACGCGATCGTTCAGTAGCTTCAAACGCGGCGCTTTACAGTCGATCTCTCCAGTGATCTGCCGAATTACCAGGTTTGAATCTCCGCATATGATTACTCTTCCGATCTTTTGCTCTTGCAAGAGATCCAAACCTAGCAGCAGACCACGATATTCGGCCTCATTGACCGTGATACCTGGAGTATAATCTGAACCGGCCGATATAACAGTCCATTCTGGCAGTTTCCATAACAACGCGCTATACGCCCCCACGCCTTTCTTCACACTCGCTGATCCGTCGAAACTTACAACGATCAGATTTTCCTCCGATCCGACGATCGGTGGGGGTATAGTGATCGATTCTCGGGGTTGCTTCCGGGGAGCGACCTCGATCAGGGCTTCATCGACTTCTGATCGGGGCGTGATGCTGGCTGCTAGTGTTCCAAGAATTTCTTCTTCGCCCTTGGTGCACTTGATGATCTCCAAGGTCCACTGAGATAACAGCGCTGCCCATCGCCCCAGTCTCCCGTCTAAACCACTCGCTGACAGTAACCACGCCAAACTAGATCGCCTGGATAATACCTTAATTGATCTAGTTACCAGCATAGAGTAACAAACATCCAATACACGTAATAATGCTAGCACTTCCTTATCCACAATACCATAGTTAACTTCGTTCGGTTTTAATGTTCGGCTTGTGAACGTCACCGGGCAATAAACTCCGTCGTGACGTCGTGATCTTGGACCAGTGCGGCTGATATTGCCCATTTACTGGCATATAGGATCACCACGGGAATCTTCTCCGGATCGAAATGTTTCAATATCGGCGTCGAGATCATCTTCGCCTTCAACATACTGAAAGCTACCATAGCTCGCTTCATATGGTCCTCTGACCCTGGATCAGTTCGATCGATCAGTGATCTGGTCTTGAGATCCTTTTCAGTGACTTCAACGTCGCGATCAGTCTCAATCGATGATCTTCCTACCCGATCACGTTCTCGTAGCCCATGATAATCTACTTCCTTCAGTTCGTATAGTATAGCGGCGTAAATCGAGAAGTCTTCGATAAATCGGCTATAATAATTCAGAGATCCGAGGAAGGATTGCATGGCCTTCAGTGATCGGGGAAAAGGTAAGTTGCTGAGGGCGGCCAGATCTTTCGGGTTTGCTTCCAATCCTTGGATTGACACGTTATGGCCGAGGTAAGCGACCTTGGGTTGACCCCAGAAACTTTTGACCACACTGATCGACAAATTCCAGCGCTCGCAGGTGTTTAGGAGTCGTTCGACCTTATCGCATAGCATATCCCAGGATGTTGCTGTGACCAAGATGTCATCTATGTATGATCGCCTTCCCAACACTGATCGGCCTTGATCTTGGTCTGGTTCACCTTCCGTAAACACATCATGTAGATCGGTGGCTTCCCGATCAGCACTGATCTGGAAATACCCATAGAGAGCATTGTCAATCAGCCTCTGATAGATCTGTGGGGCATTCTTTAATCCAAACGGCATCCGATTCCATTCAAAAAGTCCGAAAGGTGTAACGAAAGCCGAGATCTCTCGAGCGCGATCAGTCATCGAAACCACCCAGAAACCACTAGCCATATCCAGCGAACAAAACCATAAAACTTTATCCAGATCTTCTAATAAATCATTGATCAGGGGCATCGGATAGACCATCAACTTCGTGAGGCGATTCACCATTCTATAGTCGATACACAATCGAATATCGACCCCGTTCTTCTTTATCACGATCACGATCGGTGATGCCCACTGCGATGTTGATGGTCGGATGATTTTTGTACTCAACAAACCCTTGATCAAATCGGATAACTTTTCCCGGTATTGAGGTGCAACTTTCCGACAACGTTGAGCGATCGGCCTCGCATTTCCCACGTCTATATCACAAACAGCTCCGAATGCGGCTGGGGGTAGGGCGTTACCCTTTCCCATCAGTAAGTGACGTCTTTTCCAGATAATCTTCTTTAGCTGATCA
>MIQA02021438.1:0-14953 GCA_001887855.2 Sclerospora graminicola | reverse complement strand
ATACGAAACCAAGAAAACGCAATCAAACCACGATCTTCCACAGTAATCCACAAACGTTATCTCCACAAAACCTTTTCCAATATTATTGACGTGTTCCAAACACGTGTGCGTTGAGGGTGAGGTTTGATCACCTAAACAAACCCGTCGGGGGCCTTCCGGTAAGACAAAATGCGTCTAAGCGCGTCTTAACCGGGAAATAGTTGAGCGAGAGGGGACTAATCAACCCTGTGCTCCCAATGATCGCAACACGTGGCGGAGCGACTCTTTGCTTAGGGGGAAAATCAAAACCTGTTATTATATATGCAATCTCCTATACCTAGTGTACCATACACCAACTCATGCCTGATCTATACTTCGAACCTATTTACTCGTCGCACGGTTGCATAGCACCACCTTGCCCATCCTAGCTGCACCTTCAAGCTGATCTGTACCACTTCTAACCCGATTATAATCAAACTCTATAGCGATCTTCAACCATCCTGATCTCCCGATAAACACCTTGGGACCCGCTCGAGATCTGTCTGTTAGACACTGTTCACCCCATATCCAACCCGGCTTAACTGCAAACTCCATCTATCTTCACACCTGGAAGCCGGTTTGAAGCCGATCGGCTCCGATCATGATCAGCACAGAGATCGGCCGAGTGATCGGGCAGTGATCAGGGCGATCAGTCCTTGATCACCTCGGGAACTCTCTGGGTCACCATCACCACGGCTTCATTCATCTGCTCAGCCATACTTCCGACCTTCATACCCCGTCAGGGCAACCATATCACACTGATCTCGGCTGATCGGGCCTAATTGGGTCTTGTCACGTCATCCTCGGATAAATCCATCGGTCATCATCACTCATACAACTCGCTATTCCACATGCCCCATTTCATTCCACATCTGATCTTCATATCTTGCCGATCGGGCCGAAACTTCGTGTCATAATCCCCTTCAACAACTACACAGTTCGAAGATCGGCTAGATGACTGTCCCTGACACGTCATGTCACCAATTGCTGTATTTCCCACTCGTTGTACATCCACGGGAACTCCACTTAGTAATTGTGATCATGATCATGATCGTGATCTCCACCGTTCCATCAGTGTCTGGGACTGGGCGTAATGACAGTACTTGGCTGATTCCTTCACATCGCGAATACCCGTTGTCCGCCACCTTTTCATCGTAAATGCGATCGGCCTTTCCCACCCATCAACCGTCTTATGTTGATGGGTGTTCCATCGTCACCAATCAACGGCCATGTGTGGTCCACTTCATTCTCAACATTTTCTGATCGCTTTACCACAGCCGCCCCTGAGACAAACTGCAGCCGCACAACGACTGCAGTTCGACTCATTAACTTCCCAATTTCCTCTTCGGCGATCACCATGGCTGACTCGAGCCGATCTTCTCTTCCTTCTTCGTCATCTTCGGCTGCCCGTCCGATCACTGCCTTGCCTTCCGTTTCCAGTTCGGCTGATCCAGCGACCATCCCGATCGCGACTTCGGCACCGATCACGACCAGTCTCATCCGTCCTACGACGGCCATGACTTCATATCGCCCGCCTTGGAACCTTCCCGCTCGGCCTTCTTCAGATCGCCCCGTCCGTTACTTGGAACAGCTCGCTCGTTAAGTGGAGGGATCTGGCCCACTCACGTTGGGGTCCATGGAAGCTTGCCGACTACGGTCTGAACTCCGAAGTGCAATTCCCGAGTTGGTCTCTTTATATGATACCAATCGGGCACTTAACGCTGAGTTATCCGACCGTCGGATCGTTGCCGATACCTTGGAACATGATTCCGCTGATCTGGCTAGCCAGCTGTCGGCTCTTCGGCTAGATCGCCACCGACTTGACCAGGACCTGCAAGACATGACTGATCGCGTTCAAAGTTTGACGATGGAGCGTGATCAGCTATCAGCTGACCTCGCTACTCTGCGCCTCTCCAGGACCTCGGATACCGTCGCCCCTCTACAGTCGCTGATCGGTTCGCTGACTATTACCATCCGCGATCAAGGTATGTTTATCCCATTCACTTCTTCTGCGATCTGTATATGACTTTCCATGTTTATTTCCAGATGAACGTATCGAGGCAATGAAGGGCTCGATGGTCGAGATGGTGGATCACCTACAACGGCTCGATGATCACCGTCTCGACCGTGATCAGCTGCTTCGCGACAAGATCCGCACTGCCGAGGACGTAGAGCGTCGGGAAGTCGAGGTTCGCTACTCGGATGAGCAGGTCCAGCTCCTGGTCAAGCAACTTTCCGATTCTCGCATCGGCCGCGCCAACATACAGAAAAGGTTGTGCGAGAGTCGGAAGGCAGCTGAAGATTGCCGGCGCGAGCTTAATCTTGCTCGGGGTAAACTTGAAACCCTAGAGCTCGATGATCGCGCCTGCCTCCAGCATAACGCCGACTTGAGGAACGTTGCGGTGCAGACTATGGAGAGGTGGACCAACCCGAACACCGATTCGGAGTCAGTTCGGACGGCTTTACAACGACTTCCTGAGCTGATCAGCTCCTTTACTCCGTCTGGAACACCACCACAGTCTCCCGAGTCTGCCCCGCCATCACCCGCGTCCTCCGTCGCTTCCTTGCCGGCCCATAGTGCTGATCAGCCCGTGATCAGCACTGCAGCGGCTTCTGCGTCTACTCCATCCCGTTTACCAGCGACCTCGAGATCAGCCTCCTCGATCTTGAGTTCTGCGAAGCGCAAACAGACCAGCTCGTCGAAGAAGAAGATGGCTCCCGCCAAGCGCTCTCGTCTTATGGTTGACTCGGACGATGAGTCGACTGATCTGGACGAGAGGACGTTGTCTGTTCTGTCCCGATCGCGCAGTACTGATCGCCGCGCTCCAGTGCCGACCCTTTCAGGCGTAAGTTCGCTGACCCAGGCCGTCGCTTTGCTTGAGTCCGAGGACGAGGACGACGATGATCTTGAGGAGGAACAACCGGCTCCGGCTGTTCCCAACGTTCCTCCACCGGTCAATAGGGCAGCGATCGCCCGACCACCCAATTTCACGGGCGTTTTCATCCCGGCGAGCCGGTCGTCGATCGAGCAGGACGATTACAGCTATAATCCGAACCAAAGGTTCATGGATTTTTACGTCGTCATGCAGGGCAAGCCGACTTCTGCTCACATGGCAACTCGGAAACCTTGGAGTGCTGATCAGGTATGAGATCTGACGCCTCAGGTTCTTGCTGTGAGGCACAAACTCGTCCCTCGCTTGTGGTCCCGCCCGCCAGGATGGATCTTTCCGACAAGATCGTCGGCGCCCAAGGACAAGCAGTGGCAACCGAGTGTGCTGACCAGAGGCGCTATCGAGCTTCTGATCGATTCAGCACCTTGGGATGTCCTCATGACGCCTATGCCCGGGCTGGCGTTTCCCAATCGCCCCTGGTTTGTTGATCTGCAGGGACGTTTGGCCCTGTATTACCAGGAACATATTCAAGCGATATGGGAGGCGACCCACCATTTCCCGATCACGGCGACGATGCGCAAGGACGCGTGGATTGAGCATTACCATCATGCTCGCAAGCGTCGACGCACAAAAGCTGGGGCTGCCTGGGCTGCGATCTGCGACCATGTGGTCAATGGGATTCAACGCGGCGAGTGCGATCTGGACGTTTTCTTGTTTCCTGCCGTGCTGCATTTACCTGTTCGTCGGGCGGGATCGCGAGGACTCAAGGCTGACGGCGGGGAGTGGTATCCCGGTTATGGACATCCAACTCCGATCGGCACGTTGCGTGATGCCCTGATCTTTACCGATCAGCAGGAGCCTTGGCAGAACCAGTTCCGATCAAGCCCCATGGATCATCCGGGGTTCACGGTTTCTCGTCTGCGCACGAAGTATGGCCCGTGATTGTCGTGACAACCAGCTTCCGTTTCGTTTTTTCCATAATCATTAATATATCACGACAGTTCTTGATAATTTTTACGTTCCATATTCGCACTTCCCATTCAGGTCCCACTATTGCCTCCATCTTGTATATCGATCGTTCACATGTATGCAAATGTAGTTCTCGTGCATTATATGTATATATATCCATTTACTCCAAACCAGCTCAACCACCCTGATCTCCACTTGCTCGACCATTACATTTGGCTGATCTGTCACAATGTGTCAACCCAGGCTATTGAGACTCCTGGTTGCCCTCTTCGTGGGTTTGCATCACTCCAAATCGGTTTCGTCTCACCCGATCACGTTCAAATTCTCTTAGTAGAGCTCCACAGTTCAGTTCACGTTCATCTACCCACTCGGGATCGCCATAACCCTTCCACCAAACCAAATAATCACGATGGGTTCGGCCAAATCGGGTCCTCTTGCCTGATCGGGTATCCAAAATCTTCTCCACTTCAAATTCGTTCTGGTCCAACGTTCTTTCCCAACTGTCTTCGGGCAAGAGAGCTTCGTCGAAGTCAAACCTTGGCTGATCATCGCATGACAGCCTGGTTTTGGGCCGATCGGGGTATTCCCGAACCAGTTTCAGCTTCGACAAATGGACGATCGGGAAAATTCCGTAATCGGTACCAGCAGTAATCAACCGGGCGGCATGATCACCGATTAGTTCGGCTATACGGAACGGTCCATGCCACAGATGTGCTAACTTCTTGGCATATCCTTCTTTCACGCGATCCAAGTAAAGCCAAACCTTGATCCCGGCTCGATATTATGCGAATCGGCCTGATCATTGTTCCGATCAGCTCTTTCTTGGATGGCCCTCCGCAATCGTTCGTTGACTTGCTCCCGCGCATGTTGGTAGTGACGCTGGAGTCCCATACGCCATCGACGAGCTTCGCGATCTCGACCTCGGGTGCATCCAACAGGGATCACCGACTCGATGGTAGATCGGGGGTCCCAACCATACGCCAAGTAGAAAGGAGTATCTCTCCTGATCCGATCGAAAGAGGAATTCAACGCAAACACCAGTCTCTCTGCATATTCATCCCAATCTTGTTGAGCAGACTCCGCGACATACATCTTGATAGCTCTAGTTAGCGTCTGTACCATACGTTCGGCCTTACCATTCGCCTGCGGACGGTATGCCATGGTCGCGCTCTGTTTCTGGCCAAGCATCTGATTGAATGATCGGAAGACTTCGGCCATGAAACCTGGTTCGCGATCATGCCTGATCACTTCACTGGCTCCAAACCGTCGAAAAACACATTCTTCGTAACTGCAAGTGACTTGTTGGGCTGTTCGGGTAGATCCCGCCTTCGCGATCACCAATCTCGTGAACAAATCAGTCCAGATCAGCAACTCTGTGTTGCCCTTGAACGATTTCGGCAGGGACGGTATGTGATCCATCGCTATCACTTGGAAAGGGTAGGTCGCCTGGATATTTCCAGGTGATCTACCCCGGATGTTTGGCATACCTTTTCCGGTTTCGCAATCCGTACATGTCCCGACAAACTTTTGTATACTTCGATATAAGCCTCTCCAATGAAAATGTTTGCGAATCCTGTGATACGTTCGACCTACGCCCTGGTGGCCACCCTCTAAACTGACGTGATAATGGTGTAAGATATCAGCTTGTAAAGTCTCCGGGATCACGAGCCTTGCTGATCGGTCCAGATCTGCATCGGCCTGATCAGCTTGAACATAGTAAAACAATAGATCATTTTCGTCGATCTCATAGTTGGACGCGATCTTAGCACAATCTTTTGCTTCACCCTGGCTCAGCTTCTCCAGATCACCCTTTAGAAACGCCTTCAAATCAACGATCCATTTTTCCTCGTCTTGTGCCTTGAGAATTCTTTCGATCCGCATCTCCTGTACTATTTCTTCTGTTAGGCTTTCTCGAGAGAGTGGTCTGTTAGGTGGTGATCTGGTTCGCGATCTCGTCATGATCGAGATCTGGGCTGCTTCCTTTTCATCTTCCACACGAATCAGCTCAGGCAGCCTATTGATCTCCACCAGTTCCTCCAGCAATGCTTGATCAGTAACTATTGATCCGGTCTGATCACGCATGGCCATAGTGGCTAGGTGATCTGCACTCCGATTCCAATCACGTTTCACATGTAAAAGATCATGCCTTGGCCATCCACGTAAAGCTTTCATAACGCGATCGTTCAGCAACTTCAAACGTGGTGCTTTGCAATCGATCTCTCCAGTGATCTGCCGAATTACCAGGTTTGAATCTCCGCATATGATTACTCTTCCGATCTTTTGCTCTTGCAAGAGATCCAAACCTAGCAGCAGACCACGATATTCGGCCTCATTGACCGTGATACCAGGAGTATAGTCTGAACCGGCAGATATAACAGTCCATTCTGGCAATTTCCACAACAACGCGCTATACGCCCCCACGCCTTTCTTCACACTCGCTGATCCGTCGAAACTTACAACGATCAGATTTTCCTCCGAGCCGACGATCGGTGGGGGTATAGTGATCGATTCTCGTGGTTGCTTCCGAGGAGCGACCTCGATCAGGGCTTCATCGACTTCTGATCGGGGCGTGATGCTGGCTGCTAGTGTTCCAAGAATTTCTTCTTCGCCCTTGGTGCACTTGATGATCTCCAAGGTCCACTGAGATAACAGCGCTGCCCATCGCCCCAGTCTCCCGTCTAAACCATTCGCTGACAGTAACCACGCCAAACTAGATCGCCTGGACAATACCTTAATCGATCTAGTTACCAGCATAGAGTAACAAACATCCAATACACGTAATAATGCTAGCACTTCTTTATCCACAATACCATAGTTAACTTCGTTCGGTTTTAATGTTCGGCTTGTGAACGTCACCGGGCAATAAACTCCGTCGTGATCTTGGACCAGTGCGGCTGATATTGCCCATTTACTGGCATATAGGATCACCACGGGAATCTTCTCCGGATCGAAGTGTTTCAATATCGGCGTCGAGATCATCTTCGCCTTCAACATACTGAAGGCTACCATAGCTCGCTTCATATGGTCCTCTGACCCTGGATCAGTTCGATCGATCAGTGATCTAGTCTTGAGATCCATTTCAGTAACTTCAACTTCGTGATCAGTCTCAATTGGTGATCTTCCTACCCGATCACGTTCTCGTAGCCCATGATAATCCACTTCCTTCAGTTCATATAGTATAGCGGCGTAAATCGAGAAGTCTTCGATAAATCGGCTATAATAATTCAGAGATCCGAGGAAGGATTGCATGGCCTTCAGTGATCGGGGGAAAGGTAAGTTGCTGAGGGCGGCCAGATCCTTCGGGTTTGCCTCCAAACCTTGGATTGACACGTTATGGCCGAGGTAAGCGACCTTGGGTTGACCCCAGAAACTCTTGACCACACTGATCGATAAATTCCAGCGCTCGCAGGTGTTCAGGAGTCGTTCGACCTTATCGCATAGCATATCCCAGGATGTTGCTGTGACCAAGATGTCATCTATGTATGATCGCCTTCCCAACACTGATCGGCCCTGATCTTGGTCTGGTTCACCTTCCGTAAACACATCATGTAGATCGGTGGCTTCCCGATCAGCACTGATCTGGAAATACCCATAGAGAGCATTGTCAATCAGCCTCTGATAGATCTGTGGGGCATTCTTTAATCCAAACGGCATCCGATTCCATTCAAAAAGTCCGAAAGGTGTAACGAAAGCCGAGATCTCTCGAGCGCGATCAGTCATCGAAACCACCCAGAAACCACTAGCCATATCCAGCGAACAAAACCATAAAACTTTATCCAGATCTTCTAATAAATCATTGATCAGGGGCATCGGATAGACCATCAACTTCGTGAGGCGATTCACCATTCTATAGTCGATACACAATCGAATATCAACCCCATTCTTCTTAATCACAATCACGATCGGTGATGCCCACTGCGATGTTGATGGTCGGATGATTTTTGTACTCAGCAAACCCTTGATCAAATCGGATAACTTTTCCCGGTATTGAGGTGCAACTTTACGACAACGCTGAGCGATCGGCCTCGCATTTCCCACGTCTATATCACAAACAGCTCCGAATGCGACTGGGGGTAGGGCGTTACCCTTTCCCATCTCAGTAAGTGGCGTCTTTTCCAGATAATCTTCTTTAGCTGATCAATCTGCTCGGGCGTATTCACTTCGGGATCACCGACCTGTAGATCTTCCATGGTGACTTCTGGCATATTGGGCGATACTTCCGGTAAAACGGCCATCTGCTTCTCTATACCTTCAATGTACTGATCACCACCTTCATGTATACACACTTGTTCGTCTGACTGATCTGCCTCTTCCTGATCGGTATCATCTTGAGTCGCCCCTTGTAAATCATCCAACTGGTGATCTACTTTCCTCCGTAATGACTTCGGCAGATTCATCCTCCTTTTCGTCATGTCCGCTTTCTGGATCCGCTGTTTTCGGTGACCCGGGTCTAATAATACTCAATATTTGTGGACCTTTTTCGACCCGGCTTTCCCTTGTCGCTTCGATCGAGGGTCTCCTGATCAGCAACTTGGTCGGCGTGGAATCCGGCTTCTCGACCATTGGTGAAGTATCTTCATCCGCTAAGTCTTCGTCACTGATCAGGTCCGTGGTGGCCTGATAAGCCAGAGTCTGCCATTCAATGTATCTTCGTGATCCCACAGAGAATACCCGATCTGTCGAGGTACTTTCCCCTCGGGCAACCACATCCCTAAGATCATGTCTTCGTGAACGATCAGCGGCTGATCGGATATATCCGTGACCCTGATGTAACTTGATCTGCCGATACCTTTAACGAACGTTGGTACCCATCATCGCCACGGGCTAGCCACAATTTCTGTTGCCGATCACTCTGCCGAATCATGACATCGACTGATCGGGACACCCCGATGTTCTCGTACTGACCCATTCTTAGCATCCGTACATGAGTACCATATAAAGGTCGTCGACCGGATAACTGAATCTGCACCTCATCTGGCAGAGTCAGGGTTCCATGAGAAAGGTCAAGTCGTATACCGGCTGGTACCATAAAATCCATTCCCAGTATCGCGTCTTGACCGGCTAACCGGCCAACCCAAGCATTAAAATAATAGACCAGGGATCCTGCCAAGGTGATTTTAACACGTGATCGTCCTTCCGTCATATATGAACTTTCGCCGATCCCAACACATTCTTGCCTCTGGGTACTGTCTATACGACATCCCACCTTACGAGCAAAGGCGGAGTCGATGATCGAGACTTCTGCCCCAGAGTCAAATAAAATAGTGGCTTTTTCATTGTTGATCTTTCCATTAGCTTTAGCCTGTTTAAACCACTTGTCGGGAGAGTGATACTTCCAGTATCCTCGGGATTCACCGGGCAGTAGATCCAACTCCATGATCACGTCCGATCGGGAATATTCATCCACTCTGAGACTGTAGATCGGACATCGATCGATGCAATTCGAATTAGAACATGCATTGTCGGTTATCTTCTTTTCCTCAAACTTATCTCCGCTACCGATATATGCATAAATGCAGAACGTAGATCGCTCGGCTCGAACCAGATTCCAACCTGGCGAGCGATCTAGTTTAACATCTTCTCGACATCTGGTGGAAGCATGCCAGCATGTTTAGTCGGCACATACCACTTGCGCATCAGATTGAAAAATTCTTCAATAGGGCAGGCACCAGCGTCGTGAATCTTCCCACAAGTTTTGCATACGAAAAAACAATGATCAGAAGGGTGACCTTTACGATCACATTTTCCACACGTAATTCTTTTCCAACAATCACGATCTCCATGTTTTGGTCGACCCATAATGCACACATTTCTTACGAGATCGGTCCTGATCAGGTTGAACACCACCAGGTTTCCGTCCATCCATGCCGTTAGTCGATGATCTCGGGCGATACACTGGCTCCGTCGTAAAGATATGACGATACTGTTCCTCGTCCGAGCTCAGACTTGACTGACCACTTTCCTCTTCCGAACCGGAACTGTCTGATTCCTTCGTGATCATCCGAATTGCTCTGGCTGGTCGTGCTGCCGGTATCTTGCCCTGATCAGGGTGTGGCTTTGACCGGTACCGGTTCGATCCTACCTCGACCTTGGGCTGTCGACTTTTGGCTCGCTGCAGCGTCCTCAGAGTCAGTTCCAGTTGCTCTGAGTCCTTTATACGGAGCAGGGTTAGCTGATCAGCCAGATCACGATTATCCAGAGTACCAATGAAGTGTTCGACATGCTCGCGAGCTATATCCGGGTGTCGTGGGTCCTTGATCGGCATTTTCGCGCGTAGACGAACAACGTTCAGCCGATGTAAGTATTCGATCGGCGTCTCGTCGGATCTTTTCTTCATGTGGTAATACGGTCTAGCGACAGACACCCCCGAGTTGCAATACTGCTCTTCAAACTCTTCACACAACCGAGGCCACTTCAAACGCACTTCTCGACTCAGCTGTTTAAGCCAGTTCTTGGCCGGACCTTTCATTAGATCAGCGAAGATCAGACATCTTTCACCTTCCGGTGTCTTGTCCCTCAGAAAAGCTGACTTAGTCCGACTTAACCAAGCTCTGGCCTGATCATCATCCATATCCTTGCCGGTAAAATCTTTCAATTCCGAGATCGCAGACATTCGCACTCGGGTGATCGTTCCGGAATCGCTGTCAAATGCCTGCGCGGAGGCCATATTCGCCCTACGAGGCATCTCAATGTCCAGATCATCCGGATCGAAATGCTGACTGATCTCTCCTTCTGACTCCATGTCCACACCACTACGTGGGGATGATCTGTGAAATCGATCCTGGTGACCGACCTGGCATATCGATCGAACAATTCCGGCTGATCGGACTGATTCCATATCCACGTCCATGGGTTTCTTGACCGGTTTCTCAGAGGATTGATTCATGTTTGATGCTGATCGCCATGGTTGTCCTTGCCCAGGTGTGTACTGAGGTAATCCATATTGTTCCCTCGCAAATCGGTTCATCATAGTCGCGAACATGGTTCTCATTTGCTCTGGGACCTCCGGTATGTTGGTAGGGTCACTGCTGGGAGTCGGATTGTTCTGTGGAACTTCTTGAGCATCTTCATAACTATCGTCCGATCCGACTCGACCAGGTTCAGGCTTCCTCTTCCTGTTCTGCGACTCGATCTTGGGGTCGATCTGCTTGATCCCTTTCGGGCCCAACGTCATACGTGTGATCCCAACCGAGGAGTCGGTGGAGTCCGCTCCAGATTGTGATGACGATTGATATATCGACTCAATATCCATAGGATACTCAACCAACTGTGATCGGTGCGAAGGATCTGCGATCGGCGACTGAACCACTGGGTTCGCCCCTAGTAACGAGGCAAGATGATCATACAGGGTGATCATAGATTCTCTGATCGTCTCTTGATCCAGATCGAATAGCATGTTCGCGTCGAAAGCACCAGTAGTGAAGCCAACTTCGTCGATCTGCGCCAAGAGGTTCCTGATCAGATCAAGTTGACTGCCTGTGATAACCGGCCTGGTCGCCCGACCTTCAAGCTTCCCGATGATCTTGGGGTTAATGATCTTCATCACTCGGTTGGTAGCTAGGAACTTGTGCAACTCTCGAAGATAGAACAGTCGTTCCACATCTTGAACAGTGGTCTTCTCGGCTGTTTCGGTCTTCTCTTCGTCTTCCTCGAAGATCTTCGGTTTAGGTTTCACATATTTTTTAGGTGGATCACAATGATCTGCCCCCATGTTTTTCTGTCTTTTTTCATTTTCTTCTTATGCATAAGATCAAGGCTAACACCTCGATCCTTTCCTGGGTTATTGTCAACTTTACTATAACCCAGATCGGCCCCGATCGGGGCCATGTAGGGAGTTGTTTCATCTTTAATTTCGACCTGGCACTCCACCAGACCAGGTCGACCATCGCTTTCCTTTAGATATGGACAGCATCGGAGGCGATACGCCTTTCTCCAATACACCCGAAAAAGTTTCCTCCACTTTGATTTTCACATCTTTTTCATCATCAAAGGAATCACGGTGATATCCTGAGTCACAAAGTGATCCGGGCACGCGCACCATTGTGGTGGAGCCGATTTCCAAATCCATGACCGAAGGCTTGGGCGGAATCCGGATACCCACTGGCTTGGACGACCAACTATCGGAGGGGGTACTCCGTTGATCCTGATCAGCATCAGAATCAGATGAATCACCGTTTTGGTGACTGATCTGATCCTCCCGGTCATCTGGCCGGTCTTCATGCGCGTCAGAATCTATGTTTAACGTCATCTCACCTTGTGTACCCGTTGATCGGGGGTGGTTACACTCACTTAGGTGGACTCGGTGACGAAAACGATGATCTTGATCAGGTCGGAGGGGATGACCTTCTCGAGACGGGGGGTGTCCTCGGGTGGAAATCTTCACCGGAGAACGGGTTGGGGTCGATACTTAATCAGTATCTAGGCACTGATCGGGAAAGTTCGTCCGATCAGGCCAGCCAATGAGAGAGAGATAATAAGAAACCAAGAAAACGCGATCAAACCACGATCTTCCACAGTAATCCACAAACGTTATCTCCACAAAACCTTTTCCAATATTAATGACGTGTTCCAAACACGTGTGCGTTGAGGGTGAGATTCGATCACCTAAACAAACCCGTCGGGGGTCTTCCGTAAGCCAAAATGCGTCTAAGCGCGTCTTAACCGGGAAATTGTTGAGCAAGAGGGGACTAGTCAGCCCTGTGCTCCTAATGACCGCAACACGTGGCGGAGCTACTCTTTGCTTAGGGGGAAAATCAAAACCTGTTATTATATATGCAATGTCCTATACCTAGTGTGCCATACACCAACTCATGCCTGAATCTATACTTCGCACCTGTTCACTTCGTCGCACGGTTGCATAGCACCACCTTTCCCATCCTGGCTGCACCTTCAAGCTGATCTGTACCACTTCTGTCCTGATCACGACCCGACTCTTACAAAGATCTTCAACCCATCCTGATCTTTGATAAACGACTTGGAAACCACTTGAGATCTGCCCTTCTGACACTTGTTCACTTCATATCCAGCCCGACTTAATTGAGAACTGCACCTGCCTTTGCGTCTGGACGCCGGTTTGAGGCTGATCAGCCCCGATCACGATTGGCATAGTGATCAGCCGAGTGATCAGGCAGTGATCAGGGCGATCAGCCCTTGATCACCTCGGGAACTCTCTGGGTCACCATCACCACGACTTCATTCATCTGCTCAGCCATACTTCCGACCTTCATACCCCGTCAGGGCAACCATATCACACTGATCTCGGCTGATCGGGCCTTATCGGCCTCGTCACGTCATCCTCGGATAAATCCATCGGTCATCATCACTCACACAACTCGCTATTCCACATACCCCATTTCATTCCACATCTGATCTTCATATCTTGAGCATAATCAGTTGGCTCGGCCGATCGGGCCGAAACTTCGTGTCATAATCCACTTCAACAACTACACAGTTTGTAGATCGGCTAGATGACTGTCCCTGACACGTCATGTCACCAATTGCTGTATTTCCAACTCGTTGTACATCCACGGGAACTCCACTTAGTAATTGTGATCATGATCATGATCGTGATCTCCACCGTTCCATCAGTGTCTGGGACTGGGCGTAATGACAGTACTTGACTGATTCTTCACATCGCGAATACCCGTTGTCCGCCACCTTTTCATCGTAAATGCGATCGGCCTTTCCCACCCATCAACCGTCTTATGTTGATGGGTGTTCCATCGTCACCAATCAACGGTCATGTGTGGTCCACTTCATTCTCAACATTTTCTGATCGCTTTACCACAAGGACCGCCGGCCGGCCAGCTGGATCTGTACCTCATCCGGCAACGTCAATGTTCCATGCGATAAATCCAATCTTATGCCGGTCGGGACCATAAAGTCCATTCCCAGAATTGCATCCTGCCCAGCCAGCTTACCTACCCAGGTGGTAAAGTAATACACCAAAGACCCAGCCAACGTAATCTTAACTCTTGTCCTTCCTTGGGTCATGTATGAACTTTCTCCAATGCCGATACACTCCTGCCGCTTCGTTCGTCTATCTCTCACCCACCCTTACGAGCCAAAGGTGGTGTTTACGATAGACACTTCCGCGCCAGAGTCGAACAGCATGGTAGATTTTCTGGTTATTGATTTTCCCTTCCGCCTTGGCTGCTTGAACCATTTTATCCGGCCGAAAATGATATTCCAATACTCGCAACTCGCCCGGTAACAGGTTCATTCCATACGCACTTTCAGACTGGAATCACTCATCCGTCCGTATACTGCTCACCAGGAAAGGGGTCAAGGCCGTGCCGGTCGGAGACCGGAATGACCGTAATCGTTCAAACTTACATATATTGTCCGGTTTACGCTTTCTTTGCTTCTGATTACCTCCTTACCGAATACTGCATAATCCTAACAACTAGAAACCGCTCGGCTCGAACCAATTCCAACTGGCGAGCGATCTACGTTAGCATCTTTTCCACTCACGGGCGCACATCCCAGCATGGCTTGGTCGGACGTACCACTTCTTCATCTGGTTGTAGAATTTCCTTTCAATTGGGCACAGTCCCGCCTCGGCCCCTCCCGCAACGTCTTACACGTAAACAGGCGTGTTCGCCGGATGTCCTTCCTCTCGCACTTCTTGCACGTCAGCCGCTTCCAACAGCTCCGGTCGTTCAATGCTTGATGGACCCACAGTGGGTACATTTGCGCCTGGGGTAATCCTGGTCAGTTCGAGCCGGAAAACCCGACTGGCTTCCGCCGAGAACAGGTACCGGTACTGCTCCTCCTCGGACTCGCCCCCAGACCACTGGTACTCCTAGTCGCATCCGACTCTCGGGCGACCATGCGGACGGCTCGGGCCGTCCTGGTAGATGGCGGCCAGCTTCCTTGATCCGCTTTAAAACGGGACTTGAAACGGCCGGTTCCAAGTGCCGCCTTGGGGCCTCGCTTCTGCGCTTCATAGGTAGGTGCGCAGGCGTCAATCCTCCAGCTCCGTGTGCTCTTCAATCGCAGTAACGCCAGCTGGTCCGCTAGCTCCCGATCGTCAACGTGCTGATAAAATGTTCCACATATTCACGAGCGGCTTC
>MIQA02021436.1:0-14929 GCA_001887855.2 Sclerospora graminicola | reverse complement strand
TACGAGTAAGCGATATTCAGTACATAAGTTGCAAGAAGATATTCAAGATGGTACCAAAATGGAGAACATTATATCAGTCAAGTTACTTGTGCTTTTTACAGAAAGTTACTGCTGCAAAGGTAAATCGCCGGTTTCATCAAGGCTGGACACAAAATTTCTCATCAAAACTCGGGAAAACTAAGGGCGAAGCAGCTCATCTGATCATACCATTAAAACATATCTAACATTATTATGTACTATATGTTGTATTTTGGCAATGGTTTGAATTCATTACAGCTACATTGAGTCCACAGAAACTACAAACAACTTATATCATCCTTGATCGATCTTATCGTAGAATAATTGTAACGAAGAACCTAAGTCTCTACTTGGCATAAATTAGGTTCTTGAAAGCACTGCATGAGCCATTTCCATGCTATTTCCACCTGTGTACCTACGATGTGAGTAGCAAGAACATTTTTGAAAAGTATTTTATGAGAAATGCAAATGATTTGCTCGTTAACGTATTAAAATATCGAACCAACTGGAGCTGCTTCACTGCTCTTTTAGCAATGCTGCTTCATTCGATTTCTAATCAGAACCAGCTGGTGAATTTGCTAATGCAGGCATTGGGGCTTCGGTAGGGGCAACAACCGGAGCAGGAGTATCCACCGAAGCTGGATCAGAACGAAGTGCAGCACTCAGTAGACCCACAACGTGGTCCGCCACGTCACCGGTGTTTCCGCTTCTAGCAGCTGAAATAATCCCCGCCGCATGTGAAAACATACTAGGTGTCGCTGCAATGCGCGTGAGAAGATCCATGAGTCTGTCAGCACTCATCATAATCGCTGGGTTGGTCTCCGAACTGGTCGAAAGCATCTCTTTGATCGTTTTTGCAAGCTTCACGCGGTCGCCTTCGAAATGACAATATTGCTTTTTCTGATGAGGACGTCGTTGTCCTGTGCGTCTATCGTGTTGCTTATGACACCGACGGGTACGACGAGCTCAGGAGTATTTTGTCCGTGCGTCTTGTCGGTCATGGACATGGTGGGGGTCCTTTCGGCAGCGATTGTGTTACTGGGATGATCAGCTCGCGCCAATGTTGACACGTAGACAAGAGTAATAGCAAGCGCGGCAAACAACGTCTTCATGGTGTAGCAGCTTTCAAATGATAGACCTTGCGTTGACTTGAGCACTTGATGTCCGATTGAACAATGACATGGAGAGTAGAAGCTAAGTACCTGCGCTCGAAATCACTAAGAAAGGTTTTAGCGTTACCACTGCATTTTCCGCCCCATCTCCAGTAATTCTCGCAAGAAAGATCATTCGACAAATTTTAGATACAAGAAGCGCAAATTAAATGGATTGAAAAATATGGCTACAACTCAAAAGTGTCGATTCTTGCTGGAGATGGTCGTCGGGACAACAGATCTGCACGCCAGATCGGTTGTTGAAATATAGTTTTTTTTTCTGATAACTCGACTCCAAATTAGTACTGTTAAGCGTATTCAAAATTTACAGTAAGTGCGGAGTTAGCGGTATTAGCTTACCGGTATGCAAAATACTTTAGAATACTTAGTAAGTATATTACGATAAAGTAGCGTTTCAAAATGGAGGATACTTAGCTAGTATACTAAAATGGAAAATGAATCTATTTTACGAGTAAGCGATATTCAGTACATAAGTTGCAAGAAGATATTCAAGATGGTACCAAAATGGAGAACATTTATATCAGTCAAGTTACTTGTGCTTTTTACAGGAAGTTACTGCTGCAAAGGTAAATCGCCGGTTTCATCAAGGCTGGACACACAAAATTTCTCATCAAAACTCGGGAAAACTAAGGGCGAAGCAGCTCATCTGATCATACCATTAAAACATATCTAACATTATTATGTACTATATGTTGTATTTTGGCAATGGTTTGAATTCACTACAGCTACATTGAGTCCACAGAAACTGCAAACAACTTATATCATCCTTGATCGATCTTATCGTAGAATAATTGTAACGAAGAACTTAAGTCTCTACTTGGCATAAATTAGGTTCTTGAAAGCACTGCATGAGCCATTTCCACGCTATTTCCACCTGTGTACCTACGATGTGAGTAGCAAGAACATTTTTGAAAAGTATTATATGAGAAATGCAAATGATTTGCTCGTTAACTTATTAAAATATCGAACCAACTGGAGCTGCTTCACTGCTCTTTTAGCAATGCTGCTTCATTCGATTTCTAATCAGAACCAGCTGGTGAATTTGCTAATGCAGGCATTGGGGCTTCGGTAGGGGCAACAACCGGAGCAGGAGTATCCACCGAAGCTGGGTCAGAACGAAGTGCAGCACTCAGTAGACCCACAACGTGGTCCGCCACGTCACCGGTGTTTCCGCTTCTAGCAGCTGAAATAATCCCCGCCGCGTGTGAAAACATACTAGGTGTCGCTGCAATGCGCGTGAGAAAATTCATGAGTCTGTCAGCACTCATCATTACCATTGCTTAGCGCAGAATTCATTTACGTACCAAGGCGGTCGGTCAGACAGCATAGTTTTGTTTGTATCTTCAAGGTCATAAGTGATGTCAATCGAAAGAATGTGCATAAATGACAACTGTTGAGAGAGAAAGTATCGATTTCGTTAAGTAGTGATAATTTCGGCTGATTTATGGCACATATGGTAATGCTGGTCCGATTCGAGTGGTAGCCGAAAAAGATGAATGATACGACACTCAATCACGGGAGGGGTCAAGCATTGAAGGTATGATCGATAACCCGAGTATGGGTAGTACCGTAATCAATCGCCCGCCTGAATGTCCAGCCGACGTCTATTAATGGAATTTCGGTGTCTACCATCCCCACCCGCCGCCCCAGCCGCCAAGGCCACCCCAGCCACTACCCCATCCGCCGTAGCCAACATAGCCACCGTAGCCACCCCATCCACCGTAGCCTCCCCATGGACGTCCCCATCCATACCATTCCTTGGCCTTCTTGTCAACGCCCTGCTCCTTGTCAGCATCAGCACCAGCAGGTTGAGGTTGCATGTTGTCCTCGGTCGGCTTCGCGGCAGCATTCGGTGCAACTTCTTCAAGTGCTCTCAAGGCTGGCTGGTAGTTGGCAGCAAATGTGACACTTGCTGTGGCGACAAGCGTGGTGACGACGAGAGCAGTAAACTTCATGATCGAGTTATGGTGTAACGGTACTTGAGCTTGCGGGATGCTTGTTCTTCTCAAGAGAAGTTGATTTGTGGGCGGACAAACAAAGCAGGCTGCGTAGTGGTCGTTTAGCATCATTACATTGAATCTCGAAAAGTGCGCGTTTTTCCGAGATTTTTTTGCTGCTACGTGATTCGCGCGTGATTTTGTAGATGGTCCGATGGACGGGTGGAGAGTGTAGGCTCTTTCAGATATGTACATGTATTGGTCGAAGTTATTGCTTTTCTCGGTGATCTCGACAATGAGCTGAAAATCAAACAAATGTGTAAAATGCGTGACGTGTTTTAGCCGCTTAGCTCTACTTGCCGTCACACGGCGAGCAAAAATAAATTCGCAAAAGGTGAGCAACAACCTCGGATGGATTACAGCAACATCAAAGTAGATTGCTTCTTCTACATCGTGTGATCCATGAGACGATTGACTTCTTCCACCTTCCGCTTCAGAACTTTTATATATGCTTGAGCCTGCCTTTTGTCTTGTTCTGTCTTGACGTCGACGCGGAAAGTAAGGAGCTTTTTGTCAGAAAACGATTCGAGTTATTATTATTTGCAGGTTTCTCCACCATGCTCCCATGCTCCCATGCTCGTTTACAGACTGTGCTTTTTCTACGAAGTAGGAACTTCTCGCTCGTACCTTTTCGGCTATGTCGTTCACTGACGCCACCTCAACGCCCATAGACGATTTCAAACAGTCCCAACCGGCATCCCCATATCATGATCTAACTAACAAGACAGTTGTTAGCGGCAATCAAATGCTTCGAGCGACTGATGTAGCGGAGAGGGGTGTTGCAAAAGAACGAGAACTTAAAATGGCCGTGAAAGGTAGAGCTCTTTGATTCGAAATGAATTGAACGGAATCGAAAGCACGGTACAGATTCTCAGGCAGTACGCGCTGAAATGGTGAAAAGCCAGACTAGAAAAAGAAACGCAACATTTGATAAAAAGCAATGCTGACGATAGAACGTTGTTTAAGAATAGTGTTCTGTCAGAAGAATGATCCAGGCAGGTAAAATCGAACTTGGCAGCTAGAGCACTGATTTTAACAAATCGAAATGGCATCTAGAGCACTGATAAGGGGGCCCTACAATTGCACCTCTGCGAAGAAGAAACCATCTAGCCTGGATACCCGGCATCCTTATGAAGGACAATAATTCAATATCCTACCGTTGTTGTAGCTTACCTAGCGCAGAATTCATTTACGCACCAAGGCGGTCGGTCAGACAGCATAGTTTTGTTTGTATCTTCAAGGTCATAAGTCATAAGTGATGTCAATCATATTCGAACGCGAAACAATGTGCATAAATGACAACTGTTGCGAGAGAAAGTATCGATTTCGTTAAGTAGTGATAATTTCGGCAGAACTACGGCACATAAGGTAATGCTGATCCGATTCGAGTGGTAGCCGAAAAAGATGAATGGTACGACACTCAATCACGGGAGGGGTTAAGCATTGAAGGTATGATCGATAACCCGAGTAATGGTAGTACCGTAATCAATCGCCCGCCTGAATGTCCAGCCTGTTGAGACGATTTATGTTTTCCCATAGAGAAACTTATTGTAATCCACAATCCACGTAACCGTAAAACGTTATCTCCACGTTATACCACGTAATCGTAAACTCCACGTGAGAAACTGTCTCCACTTAGTATCCACAGCGTAAGCGTGAGAATCCACAACAGAACTTAAAAAAGATCCAGTCGAGAGAAAGAAAATGTAAAAGTGAATATATCTGATTAACTTAAAATTATAGTCAACCCCATACATATTTTCGTATTTTGCCCTATGATGCTTCACTTGAATACCGTTGTATTTTAACACTCCTTCTCATCATTGCGCACTTCGAAAAACGTCCTATTCAATGCTCCAATAAATCAATCTTTGTCCTCATCTCTTCCAGTCTCGGCGCTGCTAACGCTTTCGTGAATAAGTCAGCAATCATGTCTTTGGTATTCTTGTAATGCACTTCAATCATACCAGCCTTTTGCTTTGACACTAGGAATATAATCCTCACATCGACGTGCTTCATTTTCGACGAACTGTTTTCTCCATCCAAAAACTTAATAGCAGCCTGGTTATCGGAAAATAACACCATTGGCAACTTAATCGGTATTCCAACTTCGGAAAGTAGTTCATATACTCCAAGTAGTTCACATTCAACTTGTGAAGCTGCATAAAACTCTGCTTCCATGGTAGAAAGGGAAATACATCCTTGTCTTTTGCACATCCAATACAAATTCATACCATTTAATGAAAGTAATCCACCAGTAACCGATTTTTGATCCTCCTTACATCCAGCATAGTCAGCATCACTGAAAGCTTCCTGACTAACTGAATCATCAACTCCAGTGTTCTTCGATACTTCCATTTTCAACTTCAACTTTTTTGTTCCCTTCAAGTATCTCAGAGTTCTTTTCGCGAGCTCCCAGTCTAACCTTTTCGGCGCATGCGACTGACGAGTGGCCTTGTGCACCGCAAAAGCGATGTCAGGCCGAGTACATCTCGCTATCCATAGGAGACTTCCTACAAGTGATTGAAAATCTTTCACAGTAGGTGAACCATCTGTTGATTTCGTCAACAAGTCAACTTGTTTGCCCATGCAGTTTTCTTCAAATTCATTTCCAATCGGTGCTCTAACGCTGTTAGCGTTTGCCAAACCGAAGTCTTTCAAAAGACTTTGTATCACAATCTCTTGATCTAAGAAATATCCGTTTTCAATGTCATGAGTTACTCCCATACCCAAAAATTTCGACACTTCGCCCAAATTTTTTATCTCCAGAACTTCCATATCCTTAAAGAACATTGTCACTAGGCTTTCGTGACTTCCAGTTACCAATAGATCGTCCACGTAAACCCCCACTACCACAGTGTTTACACCGTCCCGTTTGAAATAGAGACACATATCGGTGTCGCATTGAACGAAATCCAGTTCCACAAGTTTGTTATGCAGCAGTCGGTTCCACAAACGACTTGCTTCAAGCCGTACAAAGCTTGAGAACCAATTCTTCACGAAACTTAACTTTGTTTAACTCCAAACATTGTTCACTTACGGCCATACCCTTGGGGATGAAGAGATAAATTTAGTGTTCTTCCTCCAAAGCCTTCACATAGGCGTTTGGAATATCTCCATGCTTTGCTTTCACATTCCACTTTCTGGCTAATGCCAGAATTATTTTGACTGTTCCCATGTCCATAACAGCCGCGAAAGTAAGTCCATAATCAACACCGAAACGTTGTTCATTACCACAGGCAACCGACCTTGCCTTATACCTTTCAATGTTCCCATTGCATAGGTCTTGGTTTTATATACCCACTTAGTATGTAGTGGTCTGCAATTTTCAGGTTTCTTGATTATGGTCCACACGTCATTCATTTCCAAGGCTGACATTTCTGAGTTCATGGCCATAATCCATTTTTTTTGCGACAACTCTTCATGGCTTCCGTATAGTTCCTGGGATTCATCTCGGTTATCACGTTAACAACTCCACTGTCTTCGATTTCAGACAGCTTTTCTTCGTTATCTTCCATGTTATTTTTCACACCCTTCTTGGCGTACCCACGTGTTACGGGACGGTCCCTGGTCCACGAGGTCTTTGTTTTCTTTCCTGGTGTTTTCTGGGCTTGTTTACCCGAAATATATCCTTCAGGGTTACCATCTTGCATTGCAACTCCTTCTAACTCCCGACTATTTCCATCGAGAAACAAACGTCGTAGCTGCTGATTTTGCATGTCCTCCATAGTTTCGACATTTCGAATATGCTGCGTCACGACAACCTTTCGATCTTTTTCAGGAAAACTTTAAAACCTTTGACCTCTTCACCCTTTCAAATAATCACACCAATCTGAACTCTATAAGCCAACGAATCCTTCCCGGGATGTCGAAAAACGGTACATGGAGTTCCAAATGCGACTATCTCTCCAAGATTCGGTTTTTGTGTTGGTCAGCATTTCGATCGGTGACATGCGCCGTGGATTAGCAGTTGTCGGACTTCTATTTACAATGAAGGCTGCATAATCCACGGCATCACCCCAGAAAGACAAATTCAAACCACAAGCAAACAACATGCACCGTGCCATATTCATTATGGTCCGATGCATGCGTTCAGCTTTACCGTTACTGGCCTGATTCCCGGCCTCGCTTATATGCCTTCCAACGCCTGTACTCTGGCAGAAATAGTCGAGATTCTTATACTCGCCTCCACCATCTGTACGTAGTATATGTATCTTGCAATCAAAGCTTCGTTAAAAAAAACACTATGAAATGTTCGAACTTCTTGGCTGCCACATCTTTCGTCTTGGCGAGAAAGCTTTTATGATCCACAAAGTTGATCATATAACGATTCCCAAGTCGGTCTCTAGGTGCGATTGGACCTTTCAGGTCCGAGCAAATCACACCTCCAACCCTATCGAAAGGCGAATGTTCGCCACTGTCTTTCTTCGATTGGTTGTTTTTTGTCTGCTTACCTTGAAAACAGGTAAGACAGTTCAAACGCTTCGTATCCGTTAATACTATTCCAAAGCTAGGATCTTTTGCCAACCTTTCGATCACGTCATAGCTTAGATGCCCCATTCGTGCATAAAAATGCATCAAAGATCCACGTTGAACGTCTTTATTTTCATCAAAATCCTTGTCATTCGTATCAATGACAGCCATGACGACATCTCCAAACTTTTGCTTGGGTACATCCACCCTAACATTTATTGTCAGAACTTTATTGACCTTCTCAACATACAAAGATGTTTTCTCCGGTTTTATGGTGCTTGACCACCCTCCGGCCGTCAACATAGGCTAATCCACAGCCCTTTTCCTCTAGGAGACCATAAGATAGGATATTTCGTGTTAGGTTTTCAACGTAATATACCCTTTCAACTTGAAGGAGTCGTTCAACGTTTCCACAACTCACAAAAATTTGTAAGTGTCCCCTTTTCGTGATTTTTAGCTGTTTTCCGTCTGCTTGAAAACACACGCCTGATACATCTTCAGTATCACGTCAAAATCTCAAATCGTTTATTTAATGCATACTTGCACCACTGTCAAGTATCTATTTTTCCTTGGCAATGTTTCCATAATTTGTGGTTACCGTCAACGTAAAATCGACCTTTTTTGATTTCGTTTTTGGGCAATTTGATTTGAAATGCCCAATCTCACCACAGATGTAGCATTTTCTTGACTTAGCCTTCTTTTCAGCCACACGATTTACAGTTCTGTGTGCAGTTCCTTTTGCTTTGTTTTCATCAAATTCAACTGCCTCCGCAAACTGACACAATTCTTCTGCTTGACGCAGATAATTAACACGCGTGTGATCGAACTTTGACATCATTACTTGTCTCAACTCGGGTGCAGCGTGATAAATCACATTATCAAGCACCAACGAATCAGCACGACCACCCACAGCCTTATCAATAGCCAACAGATATAAATAGTGCTCCGGCCAAGTACGGTTGGCACTTTTACGAGCAGAGAACAATTTCATAGACTGTGCAGGCGTTAACTGCGTTTGAAACGTGCTTAACATTTTTTCCATGATGTACCATAACGCAGCAGTCTCACTCCACCACGTTTCCACTTGCCTGTTGTAATAGCTTTCCGCTGTTCCAGAGAGGTAGTGCCCCAGGAGGTCTACTTTTACGTCCTCACTCCACGGAAAACCACAGGCAGCTTCAGCAATGCCAATATGACGTAAGAATTTTCTTCCCCACGGGTGAAAACCCGAACCTAGCCCCTGATACACTTCAAAACCGTCAAATGTTCTTATTTGGAGTTTGCATTGCTTGGGCGAAGGTGTGCTAATCACTGGCATCGCAGCAGCTCGGTTTTGGTCCTGTTGACCCCCCCCCAGGGTGTACAAACCCGTGTCCTTGAATCCCGTGCTGTGCTTTGGCCTGTTCGGTGTTATTTCCGCCACCTTGACCAAATATGCTTCCGTCAGCCTGGCTCAAGTGTTTAAAACTGTGTGCACCAGAGTTTCCGGCATTGTAAGCCACCCTTTCCTCTGGACTTCCGTCCAGAGATGACATACTCATTTTAGTGCCCCCCTTTTGGGCATGGTAAACATAACCACACCCATCTGACACAACTCCACGTGAATCTTCTAGTTTAGACAAACGTTCCGAGATTCCACGCAGCACCGTCAAGATGTTACTCGACTCCACATTCTCTTGTACAACGGCAACCTTCTCTTCGGTTGAGTCACGACCCCCACTTGGGCTCATAACCTGTTGAGACGATTTATGTTTTCCCATAGAGAAACTTAATGTGATCCACAATCCACGTAACCGTAAAACGTTATCTCCACGTTATACCACGTAATCGTAAACTCCACGTGAAAAACTGTCTCCACTTAGTATCCACAGCGTAAGCGTGAGAATTCACAACAGAACTTAAAAAAGATCCAGTCGAGAGAAAGAAAATGTAAAAGTGAATATATTTGATTAACCTAACTTATAGTCAATCACATACCTATTTTCGTATTTTGCCCTATGATGCTTCACTTGAAATACCGTTGTATTTTAACAGTTCACCGGGTCTGCCATGACTTCGGACGGTGGACTCTGCCGTCCATGGTGACATGTAGTGTCTCGGTCGGGATGAGGGGGTCCGACCCCGGGCCCGGAACGTCTGTCATTACTTGCTTAGTTGCGTCCCAACTTTTGCTGGGTGAGAGGGCTTGGTTGCAAAATCAGAACTTCAATTATTATGTCCCCATGCAGTGGTATTTGAAGAGTCGTGGTATCACTAAAGTCAGGGAGTTGTTATTCGTACCCCCCCCCTGTACCATACAATAAGGTACAATGTACCGAGTGTATAGTCATTGCTATTATGCTGCTTAATGGCTGAGCCAAATCAACTGACAGGACAACACCAGCAGATCTACCGTACCAAAGACTTCCACGAATTCATATCAATCTATGGTTGTGAACTGGATGGAACAGGATACGCGCGACGCCGTTCGATGAGACATGTCAAAAATCACGAGTCGAAGTGACCGGCACAAAGACAATCTTCGCTAGGTTACCGTCTTTTGCATTCCGTCGATTCTCATCAACCCATGCCTTGGATGGGCGTGCTCGCGCCAAGTTTCTGGAATGCTGTTTCTTCTGTTAAGAGAATGAGTCGCCGGTCTCAGTCTATATGTTGGGAATGATGAATTCTATTTCTTATGGTGTTCGTCAACTCGTTTACTTAAAAGCCTTACACCAAGACAAACTTTTCGCTCTAGGGCAACTGCACTGTTTTTCAGTGACACCAACCACACGACGTATCAGCTACAGAGATGCTACGAACTATTCACTTGGCGTTGTCATTTATCATAAGAATTAGGCTATATGTATCTCAAAGTTGTCGCCTGCTCCCCACCAGGTAACTTTAATAAGTTTAGCAGAGTGTACATGTATACCGGCTTTGTCAAAGTTGATGAATGAAGTGATTTTGCTGCTGACGGTTGAATACTCGTTGGCTACAGGTGTTTGCTTCAGCCAACAGCACGGCTCTTTTGGCATGCTGTCATCATCCTCTGAAGACGAAAAGGAAGCGGCCAAGAATTATCCGAATCGTCGTCCGATTCAGACTTGTCGTCCCTCCTTCTGATTCACCACTGCTGTCTTCCGACTTCGACGACACTGAGGTGAACCGTTCCACTCCCTTTTGCTGCTTAACTGACTGCTTGTGCTTCATTTATTACGGTATATTGTACCTGGTTTATGGTACATGGGGTGCGAATATCCTGGATGGGGGGTGCGAATAACATCTCCCCTAAAGTCACAGTAATATGAATCATGTGCACCAGTCACCTGACATACGCATGGTCGAGCGCAGCTGCCGCTGCCAATAGTTGCACCGTATTAACTACTTTTATCGTAAACAATTTTTCGCTGCAGCCGCATCTACATGTATCTCGTGCTTCTTCTTCTTTCGAGTCCATAATGGGAATCAAGCTCGAAATCCTTCCACAACGTTCACCACCATTCCTTCTACGTCCAGCACTTGAAAAAAAAAGCGCGGGGGGTTTTCCATCACGTAATCTTTGAGGTCACTGACTACTGTAGCAATCGCGCGTTTTACTCGCTGTCTCATACTTATTGACTGGCACAATTTACCTACTCTGGGGAACAAACCAAAGGTTTTTTAACTGAGCGTGTGGAATAGTAGTTGTCAGTAACCACAACTCGTTTGCGGGGCTGGTCCATTATCATCATAGTCATATTGCGAACAACGGTCTCAGACAGAGCTTTTTCAACGGCAACAACATATTTACCACTCAACTCCATTCATACAGAATAAGCGATTCGATTCAATCGGTACGGTACGTGATAAGATTCACCTCGCGCAGTACTTATGCCGTATCGGCACAACATGTGAAATCGAACTTGGTCCCCGACTTGTTAGGTTTTCCCGTCATGTAGGTTGAGCGGCTTCGACTCAGAAATACTCCCTTTTATGACGTTGTAAGATTTCGTTTATGTGCACCTGCCTGCTCCTTAGCAACTCCCTGCTTCTAGATTTTGGTTGCTCCTAGCAGTTGCGAAATCTCACTACCGGTAATATGAATCATGTTACCTGATAGACGCATGGTCGAACGCCGCTGCCGCCAATAAATACCCCGTTGTATCTTATAATTTGCATACTATTGCTGTCGACTGCGAATTTCAACCCGTATCTTGATCTCGAGACCATTCATTTTGTATTTTCCTGGCAAGCGCTCAAACCTAAGTTCAAAAATGCCTGTCAAGTCACACACGTACACGCAACATGCTTACATGAAGCTGTCGTTGGTTGTCGCGATGGTAATATTTGCGAATGGGGTCGTTGCCAACACGACATACGTTCCGGTGGAACACCGCCGGCTCGGAGGAATTCTGACTAGTCTGCGACATGGGATGTCCTTCCAAGATGAATGGATGAATGCCTTCAGTCATCATGCACAGAAAAAAAAACGCTTTGAGGATACCGAAAACTTAATTGGTCAAATGTAAGATGTCTGGAGGGAAGCGAAAAGCAGCAGTCTCTTTTTGTTGCCGGAGACAAACTTCCCTTCTGATCGTAGAGCTTCTGCGAGGCTCCATAACTCAATAACGGGCTTTATTAGAAAACTCTCCCCGGATGCGGGAGCGGATAGAACGCTCAACGTGTTGAAAAACAAAAATATTCCTGATGTGGTAAAGATAGCGATTATCAATGCTGGAAAATTAGCCTTCTTTCCATCAGCTAGGACTTTGGCTAATGTCATGGAGCTCCAATTGTTCGAAGAGTGGGGCAGCGAGGGCAAGACTCTTAGTGACCGCTTCCAAGCTTTGCAGCTAAACAAGATGAAGACGGAGATGGAACTCTACGCAAACCCTGCTTTCACCACATGGATGAAATACGCCGTTCATCTTAGTCAAGGAGACCACGATGACCAGACAGAGCCGTTTCGTTTAATGCTAGAGGTGCTCCAAAAAGAGATGGAAACCTCGAAAGGTTTTAAGCATCTGGTAAAAGTATCTGCAGGCAGCGAGGAGGAGAAGAAGTTATTTGATAAGTGGCAACATGTTTACGACGTAAAATCGTTGTGGCACGAAATCGTCTAGAGTAAACATTTGTCATTGGTCGTGGCATAAAAGCTGATGATTGAGTTGGTCTACTACATGTAGTCGATAATACATTTACCTCGGTAATATATGTGACAGTTTCTTGCCGCTTGGTCTTTCTGTCTTTTCATGTAATAACGTGTCCTAGAGTACTACTCTGTTCGGTTTTTAATGGATATTTGCCAAAATTTTTGGCAGCTCTCCGCCTCGCTTTTTTGGGTGCAATATAAGAGATGAAGGGTTGATTCCTGTTCTATTTAAACAAAAAAATGACCCGACCACTTCAATAAGATAATGCTTTGTGTTATACGAGAATGACGGGTGTACATGTTCCACCACATCATATCAAGAACACGTCGTCAACAATATTAGAATCTGGGCTAAATGAAAAACGAGTCGCGGCCTTCAAATTGTTCTAAAAAATGAAGCGACGTATTGATCGTGTCTTTCTTCATGAAGCTGTTCATTGCGAATTCGCTATTGCCATCGCCTCCTCCACTGCCGTAGTAACTATAGCACGTATCGAGTCAGTAAAAAAATACGTGCAGTAACTAAACCATACGTCGACGTACATAAAGACAGGGGCAGCCGCAATATCGGAGATCATCTCCAGCTTCAAAACTCGGAAAATGTCATCCTGAGTTGGTCTTATTTTCTTCAACTATGATAGGAATTGGTCATAGGTTTGCCGAGCCTTCTTTTTGTGTGTCCATTGCTTCTGCAGAATTCGGCCTTGCCTATAGTGATTTGAGTGAACGACGTCGTTATAATGTCGTCGCCCGCATTTCCAGTTATATCTTCCGAGCGTAACGGATCAACGCATCATACTTATGTCGGGCTTTCGAAAAGATTTTTCCGCGGTCGCGCAAACACGCTTGTACGGTTGAAAGTTCTTCTTTCCTCCTTAGCCAGGACAGTTGGTCATGCCGCACTTTCCCTTCATGTATCAACTTGAGAGCGAAATATTTGAGGGTGGCATCAAAACGCCTCTCTTCGGCGTTTTACTTGTCCCCGAGGTCGTATCTGGCTTGTATTAGTTCAACTTTTAAAATGGCGCGCAAAAGTTGGAGTTGAAAATTCAAACAGACAGCATAAAATTTGTAAGGTTATACTAATCTCAGAGCAAATGCTTTTTTGAAGAAATGTCCAAAAAAAACCGAACAGAGGTGGTACGATATATGTTTGAATTAACTTCGAAGTTCAGACCTTCGGACTCTCGAGCGCTGTCCTTTGTCCACCACTATCTTTACTTTGATTTTTTCATTGGTATCGGGCAGTAAGAAAAAAAGTGTCAGAGCAAGCAACTGATGATTCATCGCCGTCAGCTAGACCTCTTGGGACGTTCGACTAGCCATTCTCGGGTCTGCAGCACTACAGATTCCATCAAGTTTACTGAAGTGCGCTGGATTTGTTTGGCCAATGGATGAGCCGCTGGGTTCGTCGTTTTTGTGACAAACTCGGTTACTTCAAGCGTATACTACGGTATACTAAGTTATGTAATAGCGTAGCCTGACAAAATACTCCGTTCAGCTGCTGCGATACTCGGTTAAAGGTGGTGCGCTAACAAGCACATAATATATATTGATCAATCAGGTTTCAAAAAGTATTTTACATTTCCAATCCAGGTGCCATCGTACCTACGACGTACGTGCATGTAAACCGCACACCACCTACCTAACATTTCTATACAGTTGCTACAACGGGGCCTAGAGACGGCACGGTCACACTTTTTCCTTTCTGAGGAGGAATATTCTGCCACGCCGCCATGATGCTTCTTCTGGCTCCAGATGAGCTTATTCTGCAAACTTTTTGAGACTTTGCCGTCACTCTCGATCTTAGCACCTCCACTCTTATGCATGCCCCCAAGCATAACAGATTCTGCTCCAGCTTCGGCCACGTCTTCTGGACAAGTACAACCACCATCAGCAGTCACGTGTCCGTTGAGTCCATGAGCAGCATCAGCGCACTCGAGCAGCAGAGAGCTGCGGATAATAACCGAGGCCCGTTTATTTTCGGGTGGTGCACACTGAGCCCCGTCCAATGCCGATTTTGATGATGTCAGCTCCAGCTCCGCTATCATCTCCCTGACATTCTGGTAATTTCTGATTTGGTGTATGTAAATTTAGGTTGATACCTATTTTATGCTAATCCTATTTTGGACTATTTACACAAGGGCGCTGATAGC